>PVJI01005349.1:0-97247 GCA_004026765.1 Micronycteris hirsuta | reverse complement strand
GGGGGCTGGGGAGACGGGCCACCCCAGCCCAGTGCGGGGTTGGACAGAGTAGAATCAACGCTCCTCTCCGATTCCCAGGTGCTCCTGTGGAGCATGATGCTTGCCCCTGCCCTTCGAGAAGAATCATCGCTGTCTTCATCCCAGATTCTGGAACCAAGGCCAGGAGCAGGCCGGGGCTTGTTAAGATGCCCAGCAGGACTGGAAGCCGGGGCTCTGACCCTGGTGGGGTGACACCCCTGCTTCACTTCGCCCTTGCAGTTGCCCATGGACCCAGATGCAGCAGTGTTGGGGCTGATGGCACTTGACCCTGAAGGCTTCTCAAAACATCCCTTGCTTTGGAGCCCCCACCTGCGAGCAGAGGATAAGGGACACAGGTCTTGGTTTCCCAGCTCCCTCTGAGACCTTGGCCCGTGACTCACCTTCACCGAGCCTCGTCCCCCTCATTTCAGAGATGCGGAGACTAACCCTCGCGTCCCAGGGTGGCTGCGAGGGTGAAGTTACAGGTAAAATGCACCTAACGAAACAGCAGGGAGGGATGTGCTCCATAATCACGGTCTTTCTTTAACGATGACGATGATGCCCGCACTGACCCTAGCCCTCCCGTAAGGGTCTTCCGACGCCCTGGCTGCTGCATTTGACTGACAGATGAGGTGGCCACCCACCCTGCGTACAAGTACCTGGGGAAGCTGCAAAATGGTGCGATTCTCCCAGGGTGCCCTCGGGGACCCACAGTCTGGCCACAGATAGGATGCTCACAGGACACAGCCAGATCTGTGTCAAGCTGTCAGATGTTGATGAGGGGTCCTGAGAAGCCAGAAGAGGGGCCAGCACAGGGAGGGAGGAAGGACTTTGGGCCAGACAGAGGTTTTTAAGTTGGAGGAGCATCAGGTTACCTGGGGAGCACAACCCGAGCCCAGGTGCCTGGTGTCCACTGCAGGCCATCCTTTAATGAGCTGCCCAGGTGATGGATGCAGGTGTCTCCTCCTAGCTCCCTGGAGCCACCTCAAGGCCCTCCCTTCCCTGCGTGGCTATTTCCTGTGCACCTTTCAGGACCAGCCTAAGCCGGGCCAGTCACGCCCTCCCTGCCGCCACCACTGCTCCTGGGCACACCTGCACCACCTTTGTCACAGAAGCAAACACTGGCTCAGGGGCCGAGCTGACTCTGCCTGGAACCCCTGCTCCTCGACTGACTTGTTGGGCAAGTCAGTGAAGTTCTCTGAGCTCCAGGGTTTTCAGCTGCAAAATGCGTATGAACTATTCCCCTAGAATTATTGAAGTGGTTACAGAAAGTAATGTATATAAAGTTCATTGTATAGAAAATGCTCGGCAAGAGGCCGCTAATATATTAAGCACATTAATAATTAGAGTGAGAGCAGTGCCTTCCGGCGGCGTGCCTCTCCCCACTGGGCTGGAGACCCTCGGGGGCCACATCATACTTCCTTATTTCTCCTCACTTCTAGCGCAGGGCCTGACATAGGGGAGGCATTTCGGGAACGAATGGCCGAGAGCACCAATGAATCTAATCAGGGAAGGCTTCCAAGAGGAGGTAAACACTAATGCAGGCCGGGGGAGACTTGGAAGATGTGGGTGGTATGACATACAGCAAAAAGTGCTTACTGAGCTCTGTCATAGGCAGGCTGGCCGGGGCTCTTCAGAGGCCTGGGCTCCCAAGGGGTGACAGCCAGAGCAACTGTGCTCCACGCAGCTCTCGTCCCCTCCTGGGGCCAGCGGTCTAGCTCAGACCTGTTCTCCTCGGGATAACGACAGAGGACCAATAGGGCAAGCAGAACCACGCCACGCTCCGCAGGGCCTACGCCCACGGTTAGGTTCACTGTCGCTTCCACCTCGTTCTCTCGGCCAATGCGAGCCACGTCTCCCACATCTCCGAGTCAGAGGGTGGGAATTGTCCTCTGCCTTTCAGTGGGAGAAGCTGCAAAGGGTGTGGATGGGGAGGGAGGTGGGGCTGGACTAGTGGGAGGAAGGCGCAATCTCCCACAGGTGGGCCCAGGGGAGGGGTGCTCTGCGGGGTGGGAGGACAGAGGAAGGAGAAGACAAAGAAGCCAGGGCAGGATGCCCGTTGTGGGGTTGGGAGGTCCCGTAGGGATGGGTCACAGTGGTCCTTCCTGCTTCGGAGCCCACAGAGCATCCGTCATTCCTTCCTCCAGAGGGCAACGTTCCTGGTGCACTCGCTGCCTGCCCAGCCTCGTTCTCGGGCTCTGGACACCGTGTACGTGAAAGGGGACAAAGCCCCAACCCTCAGGATGAAAGGCTCCGCATCTGTTTCCGGAGCCTTCCCCAACTTGCTCTGTGACCTTGGGCAAATCCCTTTCCCTCTCCGGCTCCACAGCCACCACGAACAATAACTTACATTTGTCGAACACTTTTAACTTTATCAAATCGTCCTCCCAGAACGTTCTCTGTGAAGCATCGGAGACAGGTTTTATTACATCCCTGATTTGACAAGTGAAGCTCTAACGGATATGAAGTGCACAGCTCCTTGGAAGCGCTCTCCAGAGAGCATGGAGGTGGGGGGGACAAACCCGTATAACCAACCCTAGGATTCTCTCTACCGCAAAGTGGGTCCCTGGATAATGGGGATGGTTGTCATTTCAAACAATGTTTGGGGCCACACAATTCCTGTGTGACCCAAAGACTGGGACAACTTCCTTTATCTTCCCTTTTACTTTAAAAAAAAAAAAAAAAAAGCTGCTGCTCTGAACATTTCAAAGATTTCCAGAGTTTTCCCCATTTCATTTAAATAAATAAATAAATGAGCGAATGAGAAAGACTGCCTCTTCCTAACTGGCTTCGCAAGTGAAAGATTTGAAAATGGGACATAAGCCAGGCCGTGGGGAACGGCCTAATCACTCCAGCTCCTCGCTTAATAAGGAGGCACCGCTGCTGCCTCTGAAAACCAGGCTGCGCATTTCACAAAGGCAAAGGGAGGCGGGAGTCGCTGCTGCTGCTCCTCCTCCTCCTCCTCCTCCTCCTCCTCCTCTCTGGGCTGGCCAATCTGCCTCCACAGCGGGAGGGGGGTCAAGTCTAAAGCAGGCATCTCCTGCTTGCTCCCTACGTGCTCCCTACTTACAGTATCGCCTCCCCTATGCCGGTCCTGTAAGGTGTATCTACCCTCCGACAGGTGAGGGAACTGAGGTTCAGCCAGACAGAAAGTGGCAGCCAGCAAGCGGCTGAGTTGGATCCAAACTCAGACCACACCGGAACCCAGATACCATATTCTTGCCCCTGATTGAATCACCCCTTTGCTGTGGGGGTGGTTTCACACCGCAGGGCTGTGCTCAGCTGGAAGGCTCTCCTGCTGTCTCACCTGGATCGCTCATGCAGGTGCGTGCAGTCATCTGGATGGGATGGCCCGACGATGTCTGGCGATTAGGTACAGCTGTGGACTGGGGTGCCTCAGTCTCCCCTCAGTGACCTCTCTGTTAGGATAGCCCAGACTTCTCATTCGGTGGCTGCAGAGCTCCCGGGGGGTGAGCCCTAATGTGCAAGCGTTCGCCAAGCCTCTGCTTGCATCACATGTGCTGATGTTCCGTGGGCCAAAGCAAGTCACATGGCCCAGCCCGGCATCAATGTGGGCGGGGCCTCTGCCAGGGCATGGACACAGGGGAGGGAGGTTCACGGGGGCTATTAATTAGCAATCCACCCTGGTGGGTAGATATGCCAGCTCCTCAATGGGACAATTCTTAGGTGTGTGTCAGTCTCTCGGGGAGTCTCTGGTGGATTTGAACCCAGTTGCCCATAGATGTAACCCACTCACTACCACTCACCTGGATCATGGACTTTTCTGCTTACCCTGGCTCACTTTCCACACTCTCTACCTGCACCCCAGTCCTTGTTCAGGGTCGACGTTGCAAAAACCTAAACAGGGTCCATGGCATAGCCAGGAGTTAGAATCCTAAGCACGTGTTCAATCCTTCCAAAGCGGCCCCTTGGAGGGACTGGGGGTGGGGGTGGAGGACAAGATGGGATGGGAACCCAGCAGCTAGGGCACTGGGGAGCCACTGAACGCTGCATGCAGAGAGGGGCATGATCAGCAGACCCTGCAGATCCTCTAAGCCTCAGCCTGTCTTCCCAGGATGGACCAGGTCGGGTGAGGGGTGGGGACCTGACCCAACAGGCACAGGAAGGCAAGACCCTGCAAGGGCACCTCCCAGTTAGGGAAGACCCCTAGGTCCATCCGGGTCCCCAGAGTAGTGCTTACAATTTGCTGGCCTGAAATCAAATCTCCACCCCTGCCCCCTTCCTGAGTTCCATTTTTACTGATTATGCAAATCTTCCATCCCAGCCTAAGCAAAGCAGACTGGAAACTCGACAGGATAAGATAGGCAAGCGACAGATTATAGCCGCCCACTCTGGTAAACAAAAGTTTAATTGCTTTTTCAGAGGGGAGAGGAGGGGCAGGGGCAGGCACAGAAATAAAACAAATTTCCAATCAGCTATGTCATGGCTGCCAAGCTGATGGTGGGGGTAACAGTGGACTCTGGAGGGGTGGGGGGTTGGGAAGGAAGCAGGCAGGTGGTAGAGAGGGGATGCTGGAGACACGAGGTGTCCCCTGGAAAGGCAGGGGGCACTCTACCTTGCAGAGTAATTACAGTCAGACTACCTGGTCAAGGGTGGGATACTCCGTAGCACTGTGGGGTGGGGCGGAGCTGATTGTCACACTTCTCACCTGGATCTTCAACAACAACAGTGGCAAGAACGCTGTCTAATGTGTACTTACTGGGCACTCACTGCGCGCCAGGCACTGGGCTAAGTCCTCTACCTGAACTGATCCTTTATTCCTCACGGCGACCCTCTGACAGCAGTATCGTCTCCGCTTTACAAATGAGAAAATGGAAGTGCACACTAAATTTTCTGAAGACACAGGGAGAAGCGCTTGTTCATCCACCCAGAGCCCAAGGGCCTATTTATCCCAGAAGCCCCCGGTTCGTGGAGCCCTGGCTCGGGGTCAGACGCTGCACACTCACAGGTCACAGCAACCCTGCCCAGCAGGCGGAGTTCTTTACCTGTTCGCTTAGAGAAGCTAAGTAACTGTTGCGAGTTCGTATCATTAATAAAGAGTAAGGCTGGGGTTCAAACCCAGGTCTTTCTGATGCCAGCGCCTATATCTTTAATTACGAAGCCAGACAACATCCCTGACTACCAGTGCACAGGTCCAAGACGTAACTCCTATTTGTTGGGTACTTATTCTGTGCCAGGACCCCAGGCCTACATGCCAGGCCAGGTATAAGATATGGTTCCTGCCCCTGAGAAGCCCATGATTTAATGAGGAAGAGAAGCACACACCTAAAATATTGTAGGGATAGGGCTGCTAGCAAGGGGTGATGGAGAGGAGGGGCATTAGCAGCTCTGCATTCTGTCTGCAGAGGTTAAGACAGATTTCACTGGGGTGGTAGCAAGCATGTAGAGGTCCCCAGGTGAGGCGGTAGTGAGCATATTCCAGATCTGCCCAGCTACCTGCCGTGGCCAGGACGTGGGGGCCCCCAGAGTCGGACAAGCAGGCGAGGGCAGGGCGGGAAGGGCTGCTGGAGTCGCATCACGACGGGTAAGGCCTGCCCCTAATCCCCAGTGCCAGCCTTCCTCGAAGTGCCATCTGGTTGGACTAGATGCTCCCAGGCCAAGGAGGTTCCGTGGCCCAGCAGTTTGGGGAGCACCGCACACTTGCGATTCTTCTGGAAGCTGCACCGATGTCTGGGAAAGCTCGCAGTGAAGAAAGAGGCTTGTTTCTGCAGAGCCCAGCCGTCCCCAAACCCACCCGACCCCAGAAGCCTCCTCTGACCCACAAATACCCGCTGGCACCAGTGTTCCAGGGACAGACCTTTCAGGAAACATTTCCATGTGGGCCTAAGCAAGGGCAGCGACAGAGAAAGGCCATCCCAAGGCCCCTTCCGGCAGAGGATGGCAGCAGCCACAGTAACAACCACGGTGGAGGCCTCACTCACTGAGCACTTACCCTGGTGTGAGCAGCCCTCCGTGCTCCATGCCCATCATCCCCCTGAATCTTTACACCATCATCCCGTCTCACGGATGGGGAGACTGAGGCATGGAGAAGCGGGAGCTTGCCTATGATGTCTCCCTTCTGGGCTGGAGGAGCCAAGGTTCAGACCCCAGTCCGCCAAACCCCGAGTCCAAGCAAGCAGGGCAGCAAGGGAACTGAGGTCTGCCGTCCGGGTCCTGGCCCTACATAGGGCACGGGTCGGGGAGGAGCATTTCTTTCTCACTCAGGAAAAATTCTCCGGGTGCCGGCGGCTCCTCTGGGTGGGTTCTGCCCTTCGTGGGGACCACATCATGCTGCCAAGGGCATAGAAGAGGTGGGCCAGCCCCTGGCTGCAGGAGCCCCGCTCCGATGGAGGTTCGGACCACGGAGCCCCGGGCAGAAGAGACTCTGGAAACCACACCGTCCGCAAAACCTGGTTTTTCCCAAAGCCAAGCAGTGAGCTGCTGCCATACATCTGTCAGCATGGCCAAACCCGGGACACGGACTGCCACATGCCGGCGAGGATGGGGAGCGGCAGGATCTCCCATCCACGGCTGCTGGGGCACAGGACGGCTCCTGAGTTCTCACCCAGACGAACTGAAAACGCATATCCACACCTCAACCACACAGGTATTTACAACCGCTGCATTCATGATTGCCAAAACTTGAATCCAGCAAAGCGTCCTTCCATCAGCGGAGGGCTACGTCAACGGTGGTGCAGCCAGACAGTGGAATGTGATGCAGTGCTAGAGAGAAATGAGCTCGCAATCCACGAAGCCAGGGAGGAATACTGAATGTGTAGTGCCCAGTGAAGGAAGCCAAGCTGAAAAGGCTGCGTACGGGATGATTCCAACCACAGGGCCTTCTGGAAAAGGCAAAACGATGGAGACAGTGAGAAGACCAGCAGTGGATGGCGGGGGCGGGGAGGAGTGGGCAGAGCACGGAGGGTTTTTAGGGCAGCAAAACCATCCTGCACGGGACGCGGTGTGGGGAAGGCACATTACTGTACATCTGTCCAAACCCGTAGACTGTCACCAAGGGGGAGCCCTGACGTACCCTGTGGATCCTGGGGAATAACCACGTGTCCACACAGTCCCCTCAGTTGTAGCAAATGTCCCATCTAGAGGCAGATGTTTGTGAGGAGGGAGGCTGTGCCTTCGTCGGGGTTCGTGGGAAACTTCTGTTCCTCCCCCTCTGCTTCGCTGTGAATCTAAAACTGCTCTAAACAAACGAAGTCTTAAAAGAAAAAGAAAGAAAAGCTGAAGTCAAATCCCCAAATTCAGAACAGACAGAGGCAGAGCTGTCTGCTGGACCTGGGGGGTGGGAGCCCTGGAAGCCCCCCACCCCGCTCGACCTCCCCACCCCCACCTGAGAGCTCCATATGCAGGATCGGAGCGTCAGAGAGGGGCGCAAACGCAGCGCCACGCTGTCCCAGAAAAAGAAAAAATGAATTCCAACTGGGAAAGCCCCTTCACAGAAGTGGACTTGACCTGAGCGGGAGAATGGGCTGGGGGCCAGTTCAGGTTGGGGGAGCAGCTTGGATGAAGGTCTGCAGGCAGAGTTCCAGGAGCATTTAAGAGGTTCAGGTTTGGGGAGCATTCGAGGAGGACAAGTTCTGGGAGGTGTGGGGAGAGCGACAAAAACTGTCAACCCCAACTCTACTCCCAGTCTCAGCCCCCAGCCCTTCCCGAGCAGCCAGGGTGGGGCAGGTGGCGGAGCCCCAGGCCTCGCTGCTTTTCCTGGCGAGCATTTGAGTAACACCTCTGGCACTGGAGACTTTCCTGCCCAGGCTCCAGACTGACCTGGTTATTGCCGGCAGGCCCCGCCTGGAATCTGAGGGGACAGAGGAAAGCCGAAAATGCCACCTTGGAAATGCCACCCCTGCCCTGGCCCCAAACCTGGGGTCCAGCCAGATCACAAATGCACCCGCCCCTGCCTGTCACAGCCATCACACAAACCAGGAAATGCGTGAGGTGGCGCAGGGTAAATCCACCAAGGCCTGAGTTCTATTCCCGGCTGTGTGACCTCGAGAAAGCGCTGCTCCCTCTCTGAGCCTTTGTCTCAGCCACAGTGAACGGATGGCAACATACGTCACATGAGGCTGTGTGAGGGTCTCACAAGGCAGCGGAGCCGCTGTATCATGTGAATGGGTATCATCAGGGGCCACGGAAACATCATGCATCGCTGCGCCACACGGTACCGTCTGAATTCAGGCGCGCACAGTAGGACAAGTCAGTGCTGCTGCGCCCACCGAAAAGACAGGTACACAGAGGATGCTGAAGTGGCCAGATGCGTGTTATCAACACTTACCATAAAGCTCCCTTTCTTTTTTTCTTAAAGATTTATTATTTATTTTTAGAGAGAAGGGAAGGGAGGGAGAAAGAAAGGGAGAGAAACATTGATGTGAGAGAGAGAAACATCGACTGGCTGCCTCTTGTATGCACCCCGACTGGGGACAGAGCAGAAAACACAGGCATGGGTCCTGACCAGGAATCGAACCGGTGACCCTTCGCTCTGTGAGACGATGCCCATCCGGCTGAGCCACACTGGTCAGGGCAAATCTCCCTTTCTATATACTCCTGGGGTTTGAATCTGAATGGGCCTGCATGGCATTTTAGACAAGCTTCTGCAACTCGCCATAAGGCCTGAGAATCACAGCCACAAATCGGCCCCCAAAGGCCAATCCTTCTCAAGTGAAGTGCAGTTTGAAGCTATATTGAGCACTGTTTGGAAAGTCCCTACTGTGTGCCAGGGACTTTACATACGTGACTTGGAAGTATACTCTAAAACACTATGTATTTTAGACCGAGCGACCCGCCCACAGCCACAGGCCAGAGTTCCAAACCACCTCTCAGTCTTGCTTGTCCTCTTTGCGGAGCAAAGTGAAGGGAAGGCTGGGGGAGTATCAGGTGACAGCTACTTCTGAGCAATCCAGGATGCCTTCCTGGAAGAGGCGACGGTGAGGGCCTACCCAGGTCTTCGGAGAGCAAGGAACAGTGGGCCCACCTCACAGGCAGCACTGGGCCAGGGGCTGGGAAGTGAGGGGAGAGCCCTCTGCCTAAACATCCCTCATCGGATCAGCGAGGCTGCAGCACCAACCCCCAGTGCTCCAGGGTGTTCCTCTCACCATCAGGCCTCCGCGGTTGGGAAATGGAGATTTACAGACTTCCAAACCTCCATTTAAATGCAAATACAGCCTTGTCGCCTGGAACCAGGGATCTGAACAGCATTCACGTCACCGTGGTCCCATAGCCCTGCTCAGCGGGGCCATCTCTGGGCCCCCACTTAATCCCTGGGGTGCTGCGGGCACCTGCTGGAGCCAGGCCTGGGGAGGACAAGGGGCAGGGTCGCAGGTGAGGGACCGAGGGGGTGCCGTGCCTCCCTTCCTCCACGGTTGCCCTTCATGGCCTGGGTGAGTGCGCAGAGTTTAACCTCGGGCCCCAGGCTGCATGACCTCATCAAGGTAACGCACAGATAGAAAATCCTGGAGCCAGGACCGAACCTGCCTGGCTCTGGAACCTCAGGAAGGCCATATTGGGTGCCGAGTGGCCCCACCTGAGTCCTCCGGAAAAACGCCTGGAAATAATGAGTTGGATTGGATTGGGGCCCAGGAAATCATCACTGAGTTGAAAGCAAGTAAGAACCTAACCACATAAATTAAGCTAGTAGAAATAGGGGCCATTCGATTGAGTACCTACTATGTGCCAGACAGAGACCATGCCAGAGTGTGCCTACTATGTGCCATTTCATCTTCCCCAAACTCTAGGAGGTAGGTTTTGGGATCTTCATTTTTAATGGGGAAAACTGAGAGTCAGGGTCACTCAAAGAGAAGGTACCAGAGTCTGGATTTGAACCCAAGTTTGTCTGACACCCACATTTAAGCTCTTAACCACCACTCCAGACTCTGCCATTCAGCTAGCTCCTGCGTGACCTTTTGTAAGTGACTTTGCCTCTCTGGGCTTCTGCTTCTAGATCTAAAATGGATATAATAATCACATCCACTTCATAGTGTCTTGGATGTGGGAACTGATGGAGTTAATATAAGTCAAAGAACTGGGAACAGTGTCTGGTGCACAGAAAGAACTCAACAAATGCAGTATTAGCCATAGTTACTAGTAATCACATTCAGAAAGGGCTGAGTGCCTTGAGGGGGCCACAGACTACGCACAGTGGGGCTCAAGGGGATTCGGGGTTCGTGACGGGTGTGAAATCAAGGACGGCTTCTTGGAACAGGCAGCCCTTGAAATGGGCCTTGAGGGGTGGGCAGGAGAGGGAACGACTGGACATCTGGGGCAGAGTCAGGAAGTGGGCAGCTGCCCTGCCAGGTGGACCCTGGGCGGCCCCCGCAGGGGAAGGGTCAGCTGGGGCAGGGCTGTGAAGACTCGGATTCCAAGCTGAAGCTGGGAAATGGGGACGGTGTTTTGGGGACGGGAACTGTTGGATTGGGAGCGTTTGGCAACAGACGGGGCATGGGGTGGGAGGGAAGCGTGGGGCCTCTTGCCGTGAGAGCGCCGCGCAGGAGCCGGGCCGCCGCACAAAGTCCGTTTCACGCCCCATCTCACTCCCTCCTCCAAGCAATCTTGTTGGGCTTTATTAGGATTACTCCGTTTCAGATGAGTCAACCCTGCCTCAGAGGCGTTAGGGACCAAACGCAAGGTCACCAGGCAGGGAAGGTTGTGCTGGCTGCACCCCCCCCACCCCCCCATCCCCTACCCCCACCCCACCTCGCTGCTGCTCTGTGACGCTGAAGTCTCCAGTCTGGGTGCCTGGCAAAAGGGGACAGATGCCCAGGTGACAGCTCATCCTGGTTTGCTCAGGACTATCCCAGTTTTAAAATGAAGTCTTGTGTCCCTGGAGACTCTCTCCTTGAGCATGGCAGGACAATTGGTCACCTTAGGACAGATAAATGGGACAAAGGGCAGGGGGTGACATGCTGGGAAAGTGATGGATAAAGTTTCTTGACATTTTGAGTTGGATCCTCAGGGAGCAGGCCTGGCCTCTGCTTTAGCACAAGGTCAGGGCAGAGGCCTGGATTTGGGGCTCACCCACAAAGACTTGGGAAGAGAGCCCAGTTGCCTGAGCCAGGCCTAAAGAGAGGGGTCCATCCCGAGGAAGGACCTTCCTTCCCTGGAAGGAGAAGGGACGACAGAGCCCTGCACTTGGCACCAGGGGCCGGCCGGCTGAGCGGGGAGTCCAGGCAGACCCTCTCGTCTCTCGATGTTGTCTTACCTACTGATCCTCGGAGGGCTTTGGCTCAAGGCTTTGGGGCAAGGCATCAGGGCTTCCCCTTGTGTCTGGAGTCTGTCCAGGTGGCCAGAGGACACGGTCTTTCCAGGAGCCTCAAAGGGGAGAGAGGACAATTTTTTCTGTTTCTGCAATGCCTGCACTTCCCACTCACTCCACCTCTGGCCACTCCTTGCTTTTGACCTTTGGCCTCAAACGCTGACCACAAGGGGCAGTTCATTCCCAAGGAGATGCCTCAGGTGTTCATGGAGAAGGAAATAACAAATCCCGCGTTAGCACCGAAGTTATAGACACACTGTTGGAGCAGCCATGGGGAGACCCAACCACGCACGTGCCTGAGGTTTGGGGGCACAGAGCACAGGGCTGGGAAACCCCAAACCAGGTCTAGTTCTGACCGCCACCAACTCTCTCCGACCTTGTGTGAGTTGCTTTCCCTCCCTGGGCCTTAGTTCACTCATCTGTCAAACAGAGCCCATAGTGTCTGATGGGACTTTGGCTGTGAGGCCCAAAGACAGAGCCCAGTAGAGCCCAACAGGAAGAAAGAAGAGGAAGGTGAAGGACAGAGAACAGTGAGAAGCATCTGGATGAGGTGTTGGGAGCAGTGCAGAGAAGACAGACTGACCCAGGAGGCGGGCGACAGCATGTCAAATAGGGGTGGCCGACGGGGGCTCATCCATCCATCAGCTCTTAGAGCCCCTGCCCGCCCCTCTGGCCTCTCCCACCCCTCCCAGCCCCTGTGGATAATTACAAGGACACCAATTAAGAGGACCCTGCCCCTGGGCCTCCTCGTTTGAAGCCCTCTTGGTGAATAATGCAGGAGGCTGCTGCAGAGACAGGGGCTGGGATCACTTCATTATTGATGAGAGATGACGGGTCCTCTGCTGACAGCCTGCTTAAGAGATATGATTCGCTCGTAAAAAATTAATCGCTGTTCTTGGGGAGGACACAGATTAAAACCCGAGGAGTGGTGTTATCGATGCTCCCTAATTTCAGGGGACTTTGAAAAGGTTTTAGCGTAACTCAGAAGAGACAATTAAATTCAATTAGAATCACAAGTGCTGAAATGTCACTTCCTCCTGTAAAGCTGGCCAGGAGGGAGGGGGCTGCAGGTGGCCTTGGGGTGGCGGTGGCTCTGTGAGCCTCGCCTAACTCTTTAACTCTGTTCTCTCTCCAGGTGATCTCATGCTCACCTATGGCTTCCAATACACCTAGACTCCGATGACTCACACATTTATGGCTCCCGTCTGGACTGCTCCCCAGAGCTCCGCATCCAAATAGCCACTGCTGCTTCTGTGGGATGTCTCAAAGGCACCTCCGACTCCAAGGGACCTCCCAACCGTCCCCACGGGACCTCCCAACCGTCCCCACCGTCCCTGCCCTTGTACCTGGTCCTCCCCCAGAACTCTCTTTCTTAGCGAAGAGCACCGCCCTCAGCCCAGTCCATCACCCAGACCTGCGGAGTGAAGCCTGACCGTTTTTGGAATCCACCCACTCTCCTCCATCTCCCGGGGCTACCGTCCTGGCCCATACCACCTGCCTCTCTTCTTGGATGACTTCAGGAGCCTCCTCTGGGGTGTCAGGTGCTTCCGGACCCCGGCCTCGCCCTCTCAGCCCCTGGTCTGATTTCCCCTGAGGTTGGAGTGGACAGTTCCCATGGGGTTTGACTCATCGGATTCCGACAGCATCTGGCCTCCAGTAGGGGCCATGATTGTCTTCCCGATTGGCCCCGGGTCTCCTCGGACCTTGGGGGACCCATGCGCATGCTCAGCATGGAAGTTTAGGAACGTCGGCGTCCCTGATGGAGGAGGTCCCAGCCTCCCATGGACGGTGGAAGGGCTGTTCTGGGAGGCCTTGGGCTCCACTCTCAGGGGGTCCCAGCAGGGTGGGATCCCTGTTGTCTACAGCAGATCTCAACAGTCCTGACCCATTCTCCCAGGTTTATCTCATGCTCCAGGGAGAGTACTCCCCAATAACTACCAGCTCCCCACTTCCTTGTCTCTGCTCTGCTTTTGGATGATCCCAAGCTAAGACGTCCTGCTCCACTCTGGCCCTCCCTGCTGACACTGTCCTCCCCACTGCATTAATGACCTTCACTGACACACAAAGGACCCCTTTGTCCTCCCGCGGGAACCCGTCCAGAGCTCCGGGCACTCCCAGGATGAAAGCAAAGCCTCAGATACGGCCGCCACGAGCTGGGTCATCTGACTCCTCCAACTCTGCCCCCGTCACACACCTACCCTCTGGACCTTCGTGTCCACCGTGACAGCCCCCACCACAGGGCCTTGGCCCACGCTGTGCCTGCGGCCTGGGACCCGCTTCCCAGCCTCCTTTGCTCTGTGGTCTTGTTCATCCTTCATGCCTGGCCCAGGGGCCATGTCTGCCAGAAGCTGCCCCCGACCCTCTTGATGAGGTTAGACCTCTTCTCTCATGAATTCCCAGAGCATCGGACGCCTCTCCTCTTGCTGCTAATCAGAGCTGCAATTCCACAAATTTCACATTTCTTTGAGGGAATCATTTGATTAAAGTCTGCCTAGTGAGCATCGTGAAGACAGACTGTGTCTGGTAACCCCAGGGCCAGCACAGGGACATTTTAGGAGGGAGGGAGGGGAGGAGGAGGGAGGAGTGCATCAAACGTGCTCACATGAGCTGATTACGATGTTCCTTCACTCCAAACTCTGCTCCCCAAGTCTATGCAGAGAGAAATCAAAGCTTTTCAGGTCCCCCACTAAATCTCCCCTTCTCCCCAACATTAGTTCCTTCACCCACCCACCCCCCTGCCCCGTCCCATATGCCCTTGAACTTCAGCCAGTCTGAGCTGCTCATGCTGCTCCATTCGGTCCTCTGGGAGGCGTCCATGAGAACGTGAGCTCCGTGAACTGGTGTGCTCACGCCCACAGTAAACAGTACAGGAGCGTTTGGTGGATAAATGAAGAACCTTCATGGGGGCCCCCCGGCTCTGCCTACCTTGCCCTGAAAAGCTCCCAATGTTGTGTCAGGTATTCTGTGGGACTGTTCTGGGCACTCCCTATAGACTATCTATTTTACAAACAAGGGAAGTTGGGACTCAGAGATGTAAAGCCATTTGCCCAAGGTCACACAGCGTGACAGTAGCTGACTGTGAGTGTCAACCCAGGCTTTTCACACCACTCCCACTGCCCAGTGTCCCTGCCTCCCATCACCTCCAGGGTCAAATTCTCCCCATTCCTGGAGGTCCATTTCAAATGCCACCTCTTCCTGGAAGCCTTCCATGATCACCATGTCCCTAGCCATAACAGGCATTTCCTACTCTGAAGGCCACCAGAGTCTCTTTATTGGTTTGGGCTTGGGTTGTATGTTAAGAGCTTTACTGAGCTATAATTTACATGCCAGAAAATTCACCTCTTCCAAGTGAATGAGTCAATGATCAAGCCTGCGTTTTTAGGCCCCAACCTGACATATATTGATTTCCAGCTGTGGCCATTATTCACACACAACTGTCAGCTCCCTGCTGAGGGCAAGGCCAGGGCTCCCTCATCTCCGGACTCCCCGCTAGCAGGGCCCGCAGCCCCTGGGTGCTGGTCAGGATGAGAGTCTGCACACTCATCCCCCCCGACCCACCCAAGGGAAAAGGGACTTGGAAGAATGACCAAGGCTGACATTCATGCAGATGCCAGACCCTGTGCAGGGCGCTGTGCCCTCACGATCTAGTCAAACACACAGGATTGCCACGAGGTGGGGTGCAGTACCCCGATCTTACAGAAAAGGACATGGCGCACAGAAAAGTCAGTAACTTGCTCAGACCACACAGCCAATAGCAGAGCTGGGACCCAAGCCCAGGGCTCTGGCTTCTGAGCTGTGCCGTCAACCAAAGCGCTCTGAGGTCAGGGTGACCGAGTGTTCCGGTTTACCAGGGACACAGGACATTCGGCTTCAAAACTAGGACATTCCCAGGAAAACTGGAACAAGTTGGTCCCCACAAAGAACGTTTGCATTTCTGTGGGAGCTTACTAGGTGAGCGGGCTGCCGGGTGCCGCAGGGCCCTCTGGGTTGGAAGGAGCTCTTTCCCTGCTCTGTCCCCGCGCTCGCTGGCCTCCGCAGTCACCATCCAAGGCTCTCTCTTTCCTCTGCGCAGGCTCCTGGGAGACCACTCGTGCCTCTACTGGACCCCAGCTACCAGGTCAATGCTCCCAGGGAGCCGTGCGTGGAGGTCCTGGGAGAGACCCAGAGTGCTGGCCTCGAACCAGGACCCCCTCACCCCCACCGTGGCCCAGACTTCCATGGGTCAGAGCTCAGCCTGGAGGAGGTCACCCTTCTGCTCACTATCAGCTCGCTGAGCGGCCTCTGCTACAAGACACCTCGCCCTGCCCATCTGCTCAGTGGGCAGGTCCCCGGCTCAGGGGCTGGGCAGTTCGCTAAGTGAGTTGTCCGATGGGGCTCACAGCAACCCAAGAAGCTGGGAGGCCAAGAACGATCATCCCCATTTAACCACGAGGAGACCAAGGCTCAGAGAGGTCAGGTGATTTGCCTGAGGTCACACAGCTTCGGAGGTGCAGAGCTGTGGTTCACAAGGGAGCCCTGGGCCTCCGTGACCTTTCCCACTCTGCCTGAGGTGAAGGGGAGGGCGGGCAGCAGAGGCCTTGGCCAGGCCGCAGGGCCAGGCTGGGGGGAGGGCGGGAACCCTTTACAGGAATTAGTCCTGCTCATTTAAAATGATCAAAGCACTTTGAGGTCAGCCATACGGCACACAAACCAGGCAAGGTCCCGAGAGATTTCCTCACCTCCCCGGCCTTGTCACACCTGTCGTCCAGGTTCTAGACCCCTGCTCCCTGTGTGGTGCCTCTCCCACCAGCAGGTTCCCTTCCTTCCCACACCAGCCCGGATACCTCCTCCTGACCAGAGCTACAGCTTCACATGAATAAGGTGCAGCAGTGTGCCTGGCACTCAGCTACGCACTTCCATTTACTATTTTTATAATTCTCACAATACCACCATGGTGCGTACTATTAGGGACACAGCCCTGGCACACCGCTGAGGCTGAGGCTGAGGCTTCGGGAGCTGATCATTTGCCTCTCCCCCATCCTCAGGATAAGAGAAGGTTGGTTCCATTGGTATGATAAGGTGGGAACCAGTGATCTGCATTTTCACAATAGCGAGCACCCCAGGCGGGCACTGTTCTCCCCCTTTCACAGCAGGGGAAACTGAGGCCTAGAGGGGACAAGCACCTGTCCAGGGGCACCCAGCTCATAAGCTATATGGCTGAGACTCAGATACAAAGTCTAGGCTCCCGCATAACTGAGTCACAGGGACCTGCGGCTGGTCACTGTCAGGAGCCTGCGGTGTACAGCGGGGAGAATCGGGGTGGAGATGGGCACCCCCTGGACCCCGGCAGCAGTCTCAGTCCAGGCTCTGAGCCCCCTGTCCTCCCAGAGGCCAAGGAGGCCCCAGAGAAAAGACTCAGGTGTGCCTCCCAGAGCAGCCCGCCAAGGAGGAAGCTTCGTTTGCTGGAACGGGAGCGGCGCCTTTCACCTGTTCCAGAAGCTACCAATGATGACTGAGTGTTAATGACACTAAACTAGTGATGATGATGGTGTTGACCAGAGGGTGCTTCTGGAGCTGAGTGCATCAGCCAGGAATGGTCCCCAGGGCCCCTCTGCCTCAGGGCTGGGAGCGGGAGTGGGGGATGGGGAAGGAAAGACACCCAAGGTGGGCGCACGTCAGGGAGCATCTGAAACGGGATCACTGGGCACCGAGGCCATCAGGATAAAGGAAGTGGACAGAGTCTGCGCCCAGCACTTGACCTTGAGCCCATTTCCTCCTCTGTGCAGACTAGGCGTATCCGGCAGCAGCGACGGTGACGATCATCACAGGGGCTGGCATTTACGGGGCGCCCAGCGGCTGCCAGGCCCCGCCCGAGTGCTTTCCACACCTTCACTGATTCATCAAACCCTCACCACAGCTCTGCAAGGCAAGCGCTGGTGGCTGCAGGGAAACTTGACCACAAATCCTTTGACGTTCAGCCCATCCAGAGGCTGGTTTGTGTCCCCTGCCAGCCCCTTGAGTCTGGGTGACAGCTGGCCCTTGAACAACACGAGTTGGAGCAGCAGGGGTCCATCAGGTGAGGACTGTTTCCAGTGGACCCACGCGGGTCCAGCCCATGTTGTTCAAGGGGCAGCGCTGCCACCGGGAATCCATGTGCGTGCCGGGCCCTCTGTGGAAATATGTAGAGTTTCGACTGTTCGAGGGTCAATTGTACTTCGACTAATAGGATACAGTGGAAAGTGACACCGTGTGGCTTTCAACACTAGATCAGCAAGGGAGAAGCTGTGTCCTCCTTGTGGGTGGGAACGCTCTCGCTCGGAACCCCGACTCTCCACGTGGGACTCTCAGGAGCCAGAGGCCACCATGCTGCGAGGAAGCCCAAGCTCCATACAGAAGCCCCATGGGGGCAGGGCAGCCAGCTGCCCCGGAGGAGTCCAGCCACTCACATCTTCCCTGCTGAGACCCCAGAGACAGACCGTCTCCTTTCTGTCCGGCTCCTCCCCCACCAACCCCCGCCAAATTCCTGCCCTGAGGAATCCAGACGCTTTATGAAATAGGGAGCGTTCTATGCCGTAGAGTTTTGGGGTGGTCTGTTACACAGCAGTAGACAGTCAGAGCGGTATTATTATCGCCTCCATCTCCTCGCTGAGGAAACCGAGGCACCACTGGTAAGGGGTGGCAATAAGAGTAGGTGGTCTGGTCCCAGAGTTCCTGCGCCAAAAAACCCTCAACAAAGGAAAGCGGCTATAATTAAGATGGTCTCTCCTTACGTGTGTTCCTTACATCCCTGGCCTAATCTCTGAGCCATAATGATTCCAAAAACTCACCTTAGCAGCCAGAGATCATTCAAAGTAATTGCGTTCTTTACCGAAGTCTCTCATCATATATTCAAGGTGACCCAAAAGTTAGTCTCCAGCCTTATTAACGCCCCTGTTCCTCTCCTGTGTTACCACGCGCCCAGCCCGCCCTCGCTGGGACACACTTCTCCTCAAATCAATGCCCCCGTGAAAGTTCTCTTCCTTCTCAGCAGCTGCTCCACTCCGCCCCCCACCCCTTATTTCCCAGAAAGAAATGGCTCCTGCACGTTAGGAGAGGGGCACAGGGGGCTCCGGGCTGACAGCTGTGGGGGCCTCTGCCCTGAGCAGGGGAATGGGAACAGCCTGGTAACGCTCCCGCCTCCCGCTTGAGGCACGTCTGTCCTGCCCCACAGCGGAAAGCCCTCTGCCCTTTCTGATCATTTCAGGAGCTCTGGTTCATGTGAGGAGTTTCCCAGACCCCCCTGCAGGTTAAAGAAGCCCCTATACCAGGACAACAGTGGTTTTTAAGAGTTGACGTCTCCACTTGGTTGTTCCCAGAGGCACGTCCAGCTCAAAGCTCCCGCCTCCTGCCCACCCCACCCCGCCCAGGGCCTGTCTCAGCGGAACTGCTGTCCTCTCCCCGTCAGCAAGGCCAGCAGCCCAGAGTCATCCGGGGGCCTCTCTTCCTCGCTGCCCACATCCAAGCAGTCACCCTGCGGACTCGCCCCCCTACACATCTCTCGGGTCCTCCCCAAGGCCCTGGGCCCTCTGCCGCAGCATCCGCTCACTGTCCCCGGGGCCCACGGCCTGAACCTGGGCATCTTCCCTCTTTCCTTCTCCATCGCAACCCTGGTTGGTTCTGTGCCCTCGAAACCCTCTCCTCCAGCCTCTTCTCTCCATTCCCACTGTCCCCATTGTCTGGGCCTAAGCTCTCCGGCTGGGGTCCCTGCCCCCAGTCTCTCCCTTCCATGGAGGCGGCAGGCAGAGGGTCTTCTTTCAGGCAGCTGGAAGGTAAGTGCTTTGTGGGCAGGGGCCCTCTCTGTCTGTTCACTGCCATCTTCCGGGTGCCTGTAAGTAAGTAGTGGAGCTGGGCGTGCACCCAGCTCTGGTCCCCCTTCTGGCTCCTCTGTCTTAGCAGCACTGTTACGGTGAGGGCTCGGTGTCCATCCCTGGAACCCCTGCCTGTCTGCCCCGTCTGGAGACGCAGAAATGCCTCGGCCCCCATGACGCCCTGACTCTTCGGGCCTGGCCGCTGGGGTCTTCACCTAACTCTGCCACCTGGCGGAGGCCCTTCCTCTTCGGGAGGAAGATATGCACCCCGGCGGGGCCAGTTCCAGCTCTTCCCGAGCCCCCAACATCCCGGAACCGAAGCCAAATGTCCACCTCCGCACCTGCCTCCTCAGGAAGGCCTCCAAGTCTCCTTCTCGCTTGCTTAACAGCAAGCCCACCTGCCGCCAGAGGAACAGCCATTCTCAGAGCACTTCTGATGCAGTCTTCCTTCTTCTCTCTGCAAAGGACGCTCATGCGCCAGGGGCTGGGCTGCATGTTTTCTGCTCTGCCATCTCCCTCCAATCCCCACCCTTTGTTCCCTGGCCGGGTGGACATTCTGATCTTCATTTACTGACGAGAATAGCAAGGGCAACTGAAAGGGTCTATGTGAAGGAGAAGATGAGGGACATGAATAGGCAATTGACTAAAGAAGGACTAGAAATGCCCAAACCACACAGTGCAGTGAGAGGTATTTTATGAAGTGGTTTAGTCTTTAAACACTGGAGACAGAGAGCCTTGGGTTCAAGTCCCTGTCCAACACTGTCTGGCCGTGTGACCTTGTGTCCAAGTTTCCTCATCTATAAAATAGGGATAATAACAGGAGGTCTGTCCAGAAGGTATCCAACCACGTGATATGAAAAACAGAGACATTTATTGAAGAAGATACAAGAAACATTGTACATAAGACAATGATGCCTCAGTCCCCTTCCAAGTAGGTCCCTTGGACCTCACACAGTTCTCTCAATTGCCATCAGCTACCCTGTCATATATTCCTGAATTTCATCGATAATCTGAAATCTCTTCCCTTTCAAAGGTGATTTTAGTTTTGGGAAAAGCCAGAAGTCACAGGGCGCCAAATATGGGCTGTAGGAGGGCTGAGTTACCTGGCTGATGTGGTGTTTTGCAAAACTTAGCACGAGACCTGATGCATGAGCAGACGCAATGTTGCAATGAAGCTGCCTATCACTGGTTGCCCGTAGCTGCAGCCTTCTGAATCACCTGAATAGCTTCCGCGGAGGAATGTTCAAGCTTAATGCAAAATTCGATGCAGATTCATTGCTCTACGGGTTCAGTCATTTTGAATGTGACAGCCACACAGTACACATGGTCACTCAACTGCGTCTACCACCCTCACTGACTAGTACAGTGAGGTTGTCATTGTTCACGCATGCCATTCCAGTCCCCTCTCCTTGGCTGCCAGATTATGAGGATACCGTGCAAACTGTTCTCGTTACATTAACAGTGGCTGGACTTTTCCCGGACAAACCTCGCCGTACCTACTGCACGCAGAACGCAGACCAGTGCCTTCTCTGTGGTAAATGATAGCTGTAAAGAAGGACATATAATTGACACCTAAGTAAATGCTCAATAACTGTTAAAGTAATCCAGGAGCACCTACTTTTTTTTAGCTCTCAGATTTATGGAGAGGAAATTAACACTGTCCAGATTTGACAAGAGTTCAGGGGACAGTGGCATCCTTTTTCACCGTCGGTGGACGTGAAAATTGGCACCAGCTTTCTGGAGGAGACAAATTTGACAACATATGTCAAATGCCACGTTCTGGATCATTTGCTTTACGCGTGGTCTGCTGCCGGCTGGCGCCGTGGCCTGCTTTCCTCACGGCTGGGGCTGTAGTACCTCGGATAGTGCTTGGCATGTCCTAGGTGCTCAGTCTGTCTTGAGCGAATGAACGAATGAATGAATGGGCCACGTTGACTCTGGATTTCTGCTGCTAAGAATCACTGCCAAACCAGTGGGCCAAGTTGTAGGTGCAAAATATTTAACGAGCATCGTTTACAGCAGTGAGAAAATGGGAACAGCTTCGTGTCCATTGATCAAAGACGGATGAGATAAATGGTGCGGCCCAGGAGCCCCGCGCTGCCGTGCCGCAGGATGATGCATGTGTGTGCTCACTGGTACTGAATGAAGGAACGAAGCAAATGGCAAAACAGAGTGTCTAATTTGATTGAATTTGTGTTCAAGTGTGTGCGTGCGTGTGCGTGTGTGTGCGTGTGTGTGTAGGCAAAGGAGAAAGTCTGGAGGGGTCCCTTTTTCTGGGTGGTGGGACTCCAGAAAATTGTTTTACTTTCTTATGTCTTGTTTGGATTTTTAAACTTGAGAAATACAAGTTTGCACACAGATAAACGAAAAACAACTCAAAGGAGACATTATAAAAAGGAAAAGAAAGGGAACAGAGAAGAGAAAGGCTATGTGCCAAGGTCAAGGCCTCCAGCCCTGTGCACGGGCATGAAGGGCTGGACCTGTGCACATTTCCATGGCTTGCCTGTCTCCCCCCCTCCTCTCGGAGGGTGCCACAGGATGCGAGGGGGTGACCGCTGTTCCTATGCTGGTTCTTCCTGGTGCAAAGGGCAATGTCATCACCCTCTGAGCCTGTCCCCCATCCAATGCTCAACTTTCCTCTTCCTCTTTACAGGGCAGATGGTAGCACCCACGGGTCACCAACATCATGGATGGCTGAGGCAGGGAGACTGACCACTTCCATTGTTGCCACAGCAACAATCACTGTAAAGTCCCACTGTGATAACGATTAAGTTCGTAAACACGCATTGAGTGCTTGCTCCGTGACTGGCAGCCACTTTTAATCCTCTGCAGGCCCCCTGTGTGCAGCCACGGACAGCAGATCAGGTGTGGCCATTTGCATGTGTGTCTCCCAGGGGATTTGTGTCCCATACATGTGTCAAATGCCCAGGTGCGATGCATTCGTTATGACTGCCATCAGGCCGACACCATCATCACCCCCCCTTACGGATGAGGGAACTGCTGCACAGAGAGCTTTAGTAGCTCACTCAAGGTCGCCATACCAACAAGGAGCAGAGACAAACACTGAACCAGGGCAATCTGGTCCAGACTCCGGAACCGGGTGTCTGGTTCAGGCAGCTCAGGTTGGTAGCCAGGGTCACACTCTGAGTGGGTGGCCAAGCCGTGACCAGCCGGAAGCAGCAGCCCGAGAGCCTTTGGTGCCTCTGTCTCCCCGGCAGCCCCTGCTGGCACTGATGTCCTCGTCCCCTCCCAGAGGCGCTCAGCCTGATTCACACTTGGGGACTGCTGCTCGTTGTCCTGCTCGACAGGTGTTTCTGCAGCACAAACATTTTCCTTCTTTCCTTCTCGAATGCTCGAAACACGCAAGTGCTTCCCAGCTCAGAAAGTAGATGAAACACATTTTATTACTTTCTTTGGTTTATTATTTGCTTGATGCTGTGACATCTTGGGGGCCTTGCTGGCAGGGGACAGACAGCTGATTCCTAGAGATAGCAAACAAGGACCCTTCTTCAAGGGCACCTTTCACATGCAAACCAACCAGCCCAGGGCCCATACCCGCCCCCAGGCACCTCCTTCCTGGGGCCCTCCCATGTCACCCCTGCCCTGATCACCCCAGGGCCAGGTGCCAGGTGACCAGGGGCACTCCCTACACTCCAGAGCTCAATGAAATTATTCAAACTAGCCGGTCCTAAACCTGCTTCACCTGTTCTTCCTGCTTCATTCATTTCTTCCTGCAAAAACCACAGCAAAGGCTTCCTGAGACCCTTCTCTGTTAATTCTCTCTGACAGTGACATGCATCTCTCCGTCTTTCATAAATCACCCTGTTTTGTGGTCTTTGCGTCCTGGGTCACTGATGTTCTCCTGTTTGGTTGTTCATTTCCCACCTGCCTCTGTCCCAGTGAGAGAGCGAGTTCCATGTGGGACCTCCTTTCCTCACCGAATGTTGCACCCCCATGCTGGTGCATTGTCTGGTTCTTAAGAACTGCTCACTAAATACCTGTTGACTGAATACATGAAAACAGAAGTGAGCAACCTGGAAAAATCCATTTGCATCCATTTGGCTGCAATAGCAGAAAATAGACCCAGCCTGGCTTAAACATTGAGGACCTTTCTACCTCACATAATGGGATCCAGATGTTTTGTGGGCTTCAGGTATAGTATGATCAGGGCTCAGGCTCAATTACTCGGTGTTACCTCAGCCCAGCCCTTTCCCAAGTGTGGGATTTACCCACAGGTGATAGCTGCCCAGAGCAATGCTGACAAGAGGCTTCCCTGTTCCCATCCATCAGGAGAGAAAGGCAGATGCTTCCTCCAGCTGCCTGGGCCACTCATTGAAATGCCATGTGCTGATCAGCTTGAGGCCTGACTCCGAACCAATCCCTGGAAACCATGATGTGTTGATGACTCTAATGAGCCTGTGGTTAGGGTCTCCTTCCCCTATGGAAATGGGTTGCATCGGGCAGTGGTGAGCCCATGAACAAAACAGAAGTGCCCTTAGGAAGGAGGTGTGGGGAGTGAGGGTTGGGAAGGCAGCCTACAAGCCCTACTGCCGCGCTGCCTCCCCATGTTACAGACGGGGAAGCTTTTGCCCGCAGAGGTTGGGTCACGTACCCAAGGTCATAGGATTCATAGACAAGGAAACCTGGGTTTGAGCCCAGACCTTTCTGATTCCGGTGACCAAGCTCTAAGCTCTCCCAGCCTGCTCAGGCCCCAGGATGGGGGGCGTGTCCAGTGTTTTACACTCCCCAGGACACAGACAAGTGGCAAGACCCCTCTAGTGATACAACAGCACTGGGAGTCACGACTCAGCCACTCCCCGGCGTGCCCCCGCTTGCAGGAGTGGAGTTTACCCTCATGTTCCCGGGGACTAGATCCCCAGGCTCCAGAGCATTCACAGAAGGCCTGGCCTGGGGATGGGTCCACCTCTGGGTTCCTAGGCTACCGTCCTCCCTAAGTGGGGTTCATCTTTGGGACTTAGATCCCCTAACCCCCTGCAACCTCCACAAGGAGGTCACCCGTTCAAGGTAGGAACCGTCAGGATCTGCCCCAGACTCTCCACTCACCACAGTCCTCCTCGCACTCCACGATTTTGCACAAACCGTTCCCTCTACTTGAAGCACCATACCCCTGTTTCTCCTCCTCTCTCCCCAGCCTTCACTTCTCCATCAGCATCGCACTTCTTAGTTTGTGACCCTGGCAAGGTACCTCCCTCTGCTTTGGTTTTCTTGTCTGAGAAGCAAAGGTAACGATAGAATTTTTGTGGAAATGAAATGAGAAAATTCATGTGCAGGGCTTAGAACACTGCCTGGCACATAGTGAGTGCTCATAGAAAATTTGCTATTACAATGATTATTATCCATATCATCCTTTGGGTTTGAGTTTAAAAATCACCACCTCCTAGAAGCCCTCTCTGACTGTCTCTGCCCAGGTTAGAGTCTTTTGGCCTGCTCTGCGCCCTCATGTATCGTGTTCAGGGTAAAAACCCATCAGTGTAACACTGAAGTAACTATTTAGTCTACTCGTCCCTGAGAGCAGAGATGACAACTTTTCTCTTGTTTACTCTTGCATCTTCAGCGCCGCCACATTGTCATAAATATGTAAATAGACACCAGTGAGAAAGAGAGTGAATAAACAGCAGAACAAGCGATAATTCTTTGTATCGCCTGAGTCGCTGGGCCATCAGTGGATGCCCCACAGTGGTGGGGATGGTTTTCTTCTGCTCTGAGAACTGCCTCCCTCCCCGCCCCGCCCCTGCCCTCCCCTCCCTGTCCCCATGGTGAACACCAGCCTGCAGTTTAGCATTCTTGGCCTGACAGGCACCTTCTCTTCTCCCCAGCTTGCCTTTCAGACCAGATGCCTCGTCCCTCCCAATCAGTCCCTCTACTGCCACACCCAGAGCTTCATCAAAGGACCTTGATGTCCCTCCTGAAGCCCAAACCCATCGGGCACATTTTGACTGCCAAGGGGGGCTGACCTTTCCTCACCCCGTGGCCCAGCCTGCCTGTCGCAGACCCCCACCCCAGTCCTTCCGGGAACCACGGGCGCCAACCACACAGGTATAGATAATCCACATGCGGGCAGATGGGAATCCAGGCAAAGATAATCCGAAACCAGCAGAGGATCCAGAAGTCATTTCTACTTGGCTTTGAAGTGCATTTGTTGAACTTACTCCTTTTCCCCGACCACAGACTTCATTTCTTAATCCTCTTTTACTTCAGTTAATATTGAAATGAGTTTGCAAGCCCTGTGCTCACGCTGAGGGGCGAGCGAGAACTCCAGGATGCATTTACAGTCGTGAGGAGCAGCTCCAGGCCTGAAGCTGACCAATGCAAAGACCAGGCCCTGCCAGGGTCTGGATGAGCCGCCCCGCCCCCAGAGAAACCAAGGGCAGCTCCTTCCACCAGCACCATGCACACGTGCACATGCACGCACACATACAACCAGCTTTTCTCAAAAAAAGAAAAACTTAAAATCACTTCTCGTGTACATCTCAGGGCCCTGGTTAAAGGCAGAATTCCTAGCGCCTCCCAAAGGAACGGAGAAACGGAAGCTCCCGGTCACACCTCCCATCTCTTCTCCCAGGCCACTAGGGCCTTTCCCTCCTTCTGGGTAGCAGAAGTGGATTTGGAAGCAACATTTCATCCAGTATTAACTGGCTTATCAGGGAAAAGTCACTTAACCTCTCTGAGCCTCAGTGTTTCTGAAAACTGGGCAATAACACCTGGTCTGCTCCCCTCCCAGGGCGTTGTGGGAAAACCGTCGACAGTGGTGGTGAATGTGAAGCTACCTGTGGACGTCATCTTAGTCACCGTAATGGTGGCTGATGTTAGTTGAGCACTTACTACATGCCAACCCTTATTTGTAGAACTTTACATGTACTAACTCGCTGAATTTTCAAACAACCTTCTAAAGCAAGTGTTATTATTCTCACCCTCCTTCATGCAGGCGTGGAGCCTTTGAGCAGTTACTGAGCATTCCCAGGTCTCCGGAGCCAGAATTTGAGCCCATGTCAAGCTCCGGGCCCGGGGCACAGCCATGGCACAGGCTCACCGTGCCACAGGAAGCCAGGGGTAGAAGGAGCAGGACAAGGAGCCATCCGCCAGCTAGAAGCCAGCCCCGCACTTCGGAAATAAAAACAGCCGGAACGCTGAGGCGGCCAGGTGAGGTACGGAAGGGACACAGAGACCAGACGCCCCAGGCCTGGACAGGAAGGGGAAACCGCGCTGACTCTGATGGGCATCGGGTGTCTCTCCCTCCCCTCATGTCCATTTCCATCTGCCTTCAGCCATTCAACAAGTGCCAGGCCCCAAGGTAAGCCCTGGCACTGCCAGTCTCTCCTGAAAACCACAGGTACCCACCCCATCACTGCAACCAGAACACCCCCGCTCAGGCAACCACTGCTCCCCAGAGGGCCGGCTGGCCTCGCTGACCCAGCCCCGAGATCTGGGCAAAGCGGGAGTTACGGGGGGGCAGGCATCGTGACCCTAAGTGGCAAACCCCTCGCTGCCACTCTGCAATGTCCTCATAGGAGGGAACTGGCAGCGGATGAGGGAGTGACACAGACCTGCAGGGCATTGGAGGGACGGCCCCTGGAGTACGGAGGGTTCGGTGCACGGAGGCACGAGGATGCGTTCCTGCCTCCGCCAGAGCCCCGGAGGTGGCTCTTCAAAGTTTTTCTTGGCAGATAAGAGACAGAACCTCTTTTTCCAGCAGATGGTTCGCCTCTCCTGAGAACTTCCTGTTCCTCTTCCAGTCCCTAGTCAGGCAGAATAGCGGAGAGCTGGGGGCAAGAAAGTCAGAAGATGTGTGTTTAACACTTGAATACGCCGCCTGTTAATTAGCTGTGTGATCTTGTGCCAAGTCCTCAAGTCCTCGCAGGGCCCGCACTTCCTCTTCTGTGGAGAGAGTTGGCAAGGGCACACTTCTCCCATTGCTGCGCCCTCAGAAGACATTGCTGAAAGATCAATCATTCACTCAGCGGATACCTTTATCCTCACCGGGTACCACCTGTGTAGGTGGCAGGTGGTGTCCTGGGCACAGGTGGTACAATGCTAACTTACGAGATAGAGAAGTGCTTTGCTCTGCAGAACTTTCACTCACTTTGCTCTTACTCGCTGAGCTTAGCGGTGGGCTCAGAATCCTTCTTCACACCATTTTCAAAGCGGCCGCTACTAATCAGATGAGCCTGAGAGATGAATTCTGTGTTAGGCAGGGCTCTCCAGAGAAACAGAACCAATTAAGATGCATAGACAGGCATAGATATAAATTTACTTTAAGGAATCGGCTTCTGCAGTTGCGGGTGCTGGCAAGTATGGAGTGTGCAGGGCAGACTCAGGCAGGGTTTGTATGCTGTGATCTGGAGGCAGAATTACTTCTCCAAGACATTTCAGGTTTTGCTGTTAAAGCTTCAGCTGACTGGATGATGCTTACCTACCACCACCCCATTATTGACGGTAATCTCGTGCACTTAAAGATCATTGATTGTAGCTGTTAATCACGTCTATGAAGTATCTTCACAGTAAGACCTAGACCCGTGTTTGACCAAACAACCGGGCACCATGGCCTAGCCTAGTTGACACATCAAATTACCATCGCAAACCCTGTAACCCGCTCTGAGGAATAATCTCTAATCAAACATTCAGCACGGAGAGTCTAGGATCCAAAGCCTCTGATTCTGTGTAGTTCTTGGCAGAGCATGGCCAGCCGGCAGTGGATTAAGTAATCAAAGAGTTCGCTTAAGTCTCTGCAAGAGAAGTTAGAAAAGAGTACTTCTGAGAGGACAATTTAGGCAATCACTTGTGAAGAGCCCTCTCAGGCTGTTTTGTTACAATGATCTGTTATTGATTATCAATCAAGAAACCTCTCTTCTTCTTTAACCCAGAACTTGGGGATGTACAGCCCCAGGGCTCTTCAGAAGGCTCTGTCTCAGGGCGAATGGGTTTCTCCAGGTCAGTGAAATCTTTCTGCACAATACCTGCCCTTTCTGCGTTGGTATGTGGCAGATGCCTACCTGTGTCACTAAGGGAGGGGACAAGGAAAAAGCATGAGCACCTGCCATGGGCCAGCCCCATGCTAGGAATTGCATCAGTAAAGAATTGTTTAGGTTTTGCTGCAGTAACAAATATAACCCTGGAATCTCAGGGACTCAACATAACAATGGCTTATTTCTCTCTGCTGTTATATGTAGGATGCAGGTAGCAGGTGGTTGTGCGCTAGAGTCACACAGGGATGAAAGCTGATGGAGGTGCTACCATTTTATGATGCTGCCATCTCAGCATGTGGCTTCCAGAGTATTCACGATAAGGGAAGAGACAGTGTAGAGAATTCATATGTGCTTTTAAATGCCTTAGCTTGGAAACGGCAAGCTGTATATCTGCTCACACTCAGTTGGCCAGAATTAGCCACATGGTTCCACCTAACTTCAAGGGGTGCTGGGAAATGTAGTCTCTGTATGCTCAGGAAGGACAGGAGAACTAATCCCTCTCTATCACAGTCCATTTTAACCTATTTTTTGAAATATTTTTTTATTTATTTTTAGACAGAAGGGAAGGGAGGGAGAAAGAGAGGGAAACATCAATGTGTGGTTGCCTCTCACGTGGCCCACACTGGGGAGCTGGCCTGCAATCCAGGCACATGCCCTGACTGGGAATCGAACCAGCCACCCTTTGGTTCGCAGCCCACGCTCAATCCACTGAGCTACACCAGCCAGGGCTTAACCTATTATTTTTACCCATTACCATACTTAACCCTCATAGCAGTACCCAGCAGGAGACATGCCCATTCTACAGATTAGGAAATTGAGGGCCTCTCCTCTGATTCACATGCAGGAACTGTAGTGTAGGGATTTTCAAGGGCTGTTTTTGGCAGCTCCAAGATCAATTTTCTGGTTCTCATCTGCATTGTGGACCAGCTGGTCACAGACTGGGTACTGTGGCACACCAAGAGGGTCCCCCAAGCTATGTCTCTTCACAGGGGGCAGCAGGTAAAAATCTGCAAATTATTTGCTTTGCTAAAATATATATATTTAGAGTAAGGTCAAGATTAACCCTAGAACGGCAGCGGTGTCTGAGGGGATGCAAACAGAAGGGGCATTAAAGTACAGGCAAACACCCATGGGAGTATATCTCCCTTGGGAACTTGAGTCCCCCCCAACCCCCACCGCCGCAAAACAAAAGGCTAGAAACCACAGCTCTTAGCAGCTGAGTTTTCCAGTCTAATGCCCCCTGCAGAGCAGCAGAGTTTTTATGTGACCATCTGAGGGAAAAGGCAACAGTCCACTCATTGGAAAGAACTACATTCCTCTGGCCACGCTGGGGAGGGAGCAGCTGTGGGGCACCGGGGAGCGTGGACCCAGGAGTCAGGCGAGGTCAGAATCCTGTCTCTGCTCAGCTCTAAGACCGAGCTCCAGCCCACGAACTCCCCGAGCCTCAGTTTCTCCACTGTAAAATGGGGGAGAACTGTGCCTGTCTCCCAGGATTGTTAGAACCAAATGGGGAAATGCCAGGGAAGCTCCCGGCCCATGCTTGGCTGTCTCCTTTGCCTTCCCCTTCCCCGCCTGATGGATGTGTGGCGTAAGACAGATGTGTCAGCACGTCTCATTAGAAACCCAGAGGGAGCCGCTCTATCCACCTTCACCTGTCAGGGGGTGTTTAAAATGCTGTATTGAAAAATAAAGTGAAAACGAGTTAAATAGCCAAGTGCAGGAGATTGGTTAAACAAACTCATTCAGATTGATGAAGATTGTGGCACCAAATGTTTACAAGGAACTTGAAGCGGCAAAGGGAATGTTTATGATACAATTTTGAGAAGAAAAAAGACACGGCGCAATCTGGTGTGTGCAAGATGGTATCAACTTGGCAAACACACGCAAGAGGAGTTCTGTGGCCTAGGAAAATGCCTGGAAGGAGATACCCCAAAATACGGCCAGGGTCTTCAGATGAGTCGTTATCCTTTTATTTTATTTCTTATTTATTTGCCTTTTTTTTTTAATCCTTGCACAAGGATGTGTTCATTGATTTTAGAGAGAGAGGAAGAAAGAGAAAGAGAGCGAGAAACATTGATCAGTTGCCTCCTGTCTGAGCCCTGACTGGGGATCAAACCCGCAACCTGAGTGTGCACCCCAACCAGAAACTGACCCCGCCTCCTTTTGGTGTGCAGGACAGCACTCCAACCCACTGAGCCACCCGACCGGGGCTATTCTTTTCTTTACGTTGTGTTTGGTTTTATGTTTACTTTACATTGAAATTTTAATTTTTTTTGCATTTCATTTCACATTTAAAAATATGACAAATTATAATGAGAACACGACCCCTTTTCAGAGAGTGTGGATGTGCAATTCTTCACAGATGCCAGTGCACTGGTATGCCGAGGGTCTGGCTGTTTGACGTGGGATGTGATCGGGACAGGAAAGGCACGGGATGGGAAGCGGCAAGCAATGCAGCAGGTAGAGCTGAACTTGAACCCTTTCATATTCCTTTCTAGTCGTGTGACCTTGGGCAAGTCGCTTAAATTCTCAGAGCCCCAAGGTGCTTATGGGTCAAATGGAGATGAGAATTCCCTCCTCCCTGAGGACCTACAGAAGCTGCCTAGCCAAATCTTCAATGAATACTTTTCCTTCCCTACATTCTGTGGGTATTTCTGGGGTGTGAGGGCTCCCCACCACCCAGATCAGGACACTGGCAATTGAGGCCTCTTGCCCAGGGTGGGTGGGCAGGATCTTTCTCCCCCATCTTTACTCCGACCAACGGGGGCCCTGTCCTTGCATCGGGTGTGATTCTTCCAAGACCCTGGGGCTCCTGAAACGTGATACCAACGCTCTCTGCAAGCCACAGTGTTGCTGTGGACAGCTTTGCCCTCAAAGCATGCTGAGTTAAGGAGCAGCTGCTTCCTTTGCTGAAAGGCTTTGACATCCAGGCCCCAGCAAGCAGAGCGATTGAACAAAGGGACCTTGAAGGATCCCTTCAGACCCAAAGTCCTGAGATTCTCTTCTGTCCTTCCATCACTTCCTCTGAGAGGCAGAGTGGGCTGAACCAGACTTGTGAGAACTTTTGCCACCGTTGGGGGTCCCCATGCCTCTCCTTTGCCTCTCAGCCTCCTGCCTGTCCTCTGAGGGTCCACACCATCAGCATCACCGCTCTGGAAGTCTCCCCTAACCTCCCCACTCTCCCTCCTCACCGGGCTGGTGCCCCCTCCCTCAGTTCCGTTCTACGTCGTAAGTAGTATAACGACCGTCACCCTCCCAGACCCTGGGTTCCTGGAGGGCAGAGACTGGTCTTGTTCATCTTCCCATTGCTGTTCCCACGGCAGGATCTGGCACAGGGCAGGTGCTGGGGAGATGATTGATTAATTAGTTAATTGTGTTATTCCCTCTCTCACCCCCATAAGCTCTCACCATTAAGGCTGAAGCTTAGTTACGGCTCCTCTAGAAGGGACCAGAATGTACAATGAGAACGAGTCTCTGTACTAGGCACATGCTAAATCTTTATTACCCCTTTTCATTCCCCAAAGCACCTTAGGAAGTCTGTGCTGTTGCTTCCACTTTAGCGATGGGGACACTGAGGCTGAGAGAGCTTAAATGATTTGCCAAGCAAGTGGTAGAGCAGGGACTGAACCCAGGGCTGTGCCCCGAGATTGGCTCTTCAGCATTCTCCTCTGTCACCTCCCTGTCACAGGGCTGGAGGCTCCGTCCAAGAATTTAACTATTTCCCTTTGAAGACATGCTATGGGCTAAAAAATATGTCTATTTTTAATACCTTTATTAAAGTATCATTGACGTACCATGAAATTCACCCATTAAGTGTAAAACTCAAGGATTTCTAGTAAATTTTACAGAGTCATTCAGCAATCAGCACGAGCTAATTTTGGAACATTTCCACCATTCTAAAAAGAAACCTCGCACCCTTTCGCGGTCAGCACCCTGCCCACTCCCGGCCCCAGGCAGCCGCTCAGCTCCTTTCTGTCTCAACAAATTTGCCTCTTGGGACAGTTCACATAAATTCAACACGGAGTCTCTGGTATCTGGCTTCTTTCACTTAGAAGCTATTTTGGGGGTCCCTCCACACTGTGATACATATGAGGACGTTGTTCCCCTTTTGCTCTAGGAGGACATCCTATAGATATAGCATACTCCGTGTATCCATTGCCCACTTGATGGCCATTTGGGCTGTTTCCAATGTGGGCTATTAGGATCAGCGATGTGTCTGTGAATCTTTGAGCGACCCACAGACAAATCTTTGAGTGAACTTCTTACATTTCCACTTCTCAGGAAATTTCTAGGTCGTGTGATAAAGTGGTGCTTAACTTTCTGAGAAGCTGACAAACCATTTTCCCAAGTGCCTGCGCTGTGCTATACTCCCACCAGCGGTACATGAGGGCTCCAGTCCCTCCGCATCCTCACCGGCACTTGCCATTGTCTGTTGTTTGTGTTATCACAGCCAATCCACCAGACGTGAAGTGGTTTCTCCCTGTGGTTTTAATTTGCCTTTAATAACCAGTGATGTTGAGCACATTTTCAAGTGCTTATTGGCCATTCGTGTATCTTCTGTGGTGAAATATCAATTAAAACCTTTTTGCCCATTTTTAATTGGGTTGTCTTGTCGAGTTGTGAGAATCTGTTCTGTTCTACTACAGCCATATTCTCGTAATTGCTTTGGGGAGAAGAGGGGAGCTTATTTGGTGGGAAAACAGATCTGAGTTTAAATCTTGGCTCTGCCACTTTTGAAAGAATCTGAAATTCGAACACCAGTTGCAAAAATGCAAACAAAGCAGCAGCACATAGTAGGGGCTCAGCTTCTATTTTCTCACAAATATTCGTTGAGCCCAGCTCGGTGCCGAGTCCTGTTGCCAGAACCAGGGCCCAAGCAAGGGACAGGTGAACAGGCAGGTCCTGCCCTCACAGAGTTCACTCTCCAGAAAAGAAACAGATGATAAATAACAAAACCAATGTACAGGATCATGTCAGAGAGTGACGAGTGAAGAGTAAAGAAAGCTGAGGGGACAGTGTGTGGCCAGGAGCCTTCTTGGGTAAGGTGGTTACCGGTGAGAATACCGGTGTGTCTGATGCACCTGTGGTCCAACATAACAGTGGCTTCAAACCAAGGGTTGGCTTGGTGGCTTTGCTCCCCGGGGTCAGCCAGGCACCCAGACCCCTTCCACATTGTGGCTCTGTCTTCCCGGGAGCATAGCCCTCCCTCTGCTATACCATCTAGAGTGGCTGACCGTCTCATCCAGGACCAACACAGTCTACGTGATGGCATTTCCCAAAGATCACTCAGGCGAGAGCGGGGAATCAGGTGGAAGGTGGAAGGCGGTCAGTACGGGGGGTACTTTGGAGGGAGAGTTGACAGGACCTGCAGAGATGAGCTGGCTGTGGAATATACAGATCCAAGAGGAATCCGGGACGAGTCCTACTTTTCTGACCAGACATTTCTTCTCATATAGGTCTGACTGTGACCGACGTTGACGACACCACAGAATCCCAAAGTCAGACCACACCCCTCTCTGCACCAAACCCACCCACGTGGGTTCCCATTTTGCAAAACCAAACCCACGCTCTCTACGAGGTGCAGAGCCCCCTCACCTGGCCCTCAGAACCATCTCATAAAGTAGATGCTGCTCCCCGGTGTTTGAGATGAAAAGACTGAGCCAGGAGTGCGAAGGGATGCCCTCCCTGAGCAGCACACGCTGTGAGTGGTGGAGGCGGGGTTTGGGGCCGGTTCTGAGGCGTGAGTTCCACGGGGCCCAGGCTGAGTAGCACTGATTAAATCACCGTGCTGCTGCCTGCTCCTGCTCAGGTGTTCCAGTGTCCCTCCTGCCTCTCCTACATGCACATATACACATATGCATGCACAGACAGGCACATGCATGCACACACACACCGACACCGGCCCCTTTCCCTCGCTGCTCCGTCATCTCACATTATGTATGAGTCCAGCAGGGAGGTTGGCACATCAGACTAAAATAATAACCACAACTCCATCATCTTCAAAGGCGCCCTGTCCTGCTTTTTGCACAGCGGGAGTTTCTTCTGAACCCCTGACAGGGGCTGCGGTGCTCCCTAGACCCTTCCGCTGGGAATTTGGGGATTGTAGGGGACCCCCTTCCTAAGACACATCCCCGGGTGCCTTGCCACTGGAGATATACAATCAACGTGGCTGGGAAGGGAGTAAATCTCCCCCAGGCTCCCACTTGTGCCTGGTTGTTCTCACTGCTTGGTAAGCCCTAGAACCAGAAGGCCTGGGTTCAAATCCCAACTCGATCACTTATTAGCTGCACACCATTGACCAAGATGCACAATGCCACAAGCCTCAATTTCTTCATCTGCAGAAGGCCGACTGTGAGAATGCCCAGGACAAGGGATTCTTGAGAGAATTCATGCTCCAGACGGGGCCTGACACGTAGAGTGAGTGCCACCTCATATTACTGTCATGTGGACGAACTCTTTCTGAGGTTGGTCCTGACAAAGCCTCCCTCTGCCTCTATGCAAGGCAGACCCCCAAAAATTCCCAGTGTGTGTCACTGTCTCCCTGTGTCCATCACCTTGCTTTAAAACTTATCATGACCTATTTAAAGTTTGTTCTGCCTTAGGTCCTCGGTGTTAACTATATGTCCTCTTTCTACTTCCTAGCTACTCTGGCTTTTCTGTCTACCTAAGTTAGACTCCTGCCTCAGGGCCTTTGCACATCCCTTTAAATCAGAAAGTCTACATCCAAGAATAAGAGGTCTCAAGAGGTTGAGCTAAGGCTTGAACCCAGGCCCTCTGGCAGCAGAAACTGAATAATAAACCACTAGGCTATAGCTCCCTCTTCTCTCCTCCCCTCTAGGGTGTATAAATATCTGATGAAGGTTCATTTCCGGCAGGGGGAGAAGCCTCTTCTCGGCCAGGGATTTGGAGCTGAGGGGCAGAAGGGCTGCCAGGGAAGCCCAGGGCCACAGGTCACATTCTGTCCTGGAGGTGCTGAGTCTGGCAAGGTACCCCTGCTAGGGTTATTTACAGGCCCAGGTAGTGAGGCAGGAGGCCCTGCAGCTGAGTTCCAGAGTCTAATCAGCTTCAGGGGAATCTGCATTTTCTGCTCAATGCGGGAGTGGGGGGTGGGGGATAGGAGGTGACCCACTGGGACCAGGGCTTAGGGAGCGAAATGGAAACAGGAGTTGGTATTGCCAGGCTGTCTCTGCTCTCCTAGAAAATAATGAGCCTCAGGTAACGGGACAGAGCCAACCAGGAGAAACAAAGCATGAGCAGCTTAGCCTGGCCCCTCCCCGGCCCCTCAGACCCCCCAGGACTGCCTTCCGTGTTCTGCGCCAGGCCTGGAGGGGTGCTTTTGCCAGGCGGGAGCTGATGGCGGAGAGGCAGGGCCTCCGAGAAGGCCCAGGGCCCTCCACAACGGCCGTTTTTCTGCACCTGCTCTTCCAGCTGCCTATTGCTGCTGCCCCAGACTACCAAAGACAAAATGGCTTTAAATGACACGAAGCTGCAATCTTACAGTGACACAGTTCTCAGGGGCTAAGGTCCAGGTGTCAGCAGGGCCATGTCCCTCTGTGCGGGCGCTAGGGGAGCGCCGTGTCCACCCATTTTTCTAGATGTTCTGGACCACCCACATTGCCTAGCGGGTGGTCCCACCCCCCACCTGCAGAGGCCACTTGGGTCTTTCTCACATTTCATCACTCTGACACCGGCTCCTGTCTCCCTCATCCACTTGGAAGGACCCCAAGGGCAGCTGATCAACAGCCTTTATTCCATCTGCAGACTTGACTCCCCTTTGCCCTGTAGCTGAATGGTCGCAAGTTCCAGGGATTAAGATGTGGACACCTTTGAGGGGTCATTAGCCCACCACTCACCCCAGGCCCAGTCCCTAACTTGGGGGGGCACCTCCTGCATGCCAGGCACTTTCACACGCTGTTATCTCTCCTCTTCCTCTCAATACCCCCTGGGGGAGCTGGTTCACCTTGGACTTCCAGGGGCCAGGGGCACTGTTGCCTTCTTTCCTAAAAAAAAATATTTAAAAGTATATTTTATGACTCCCTTGGTATAGACATGAATATAACCACGGTGAATGATATTAGGTTTTTTAATTTCTGGTTTTAAAAAGACCATTAAAACATTTCACGGTCCTCTCAAAGTGTCCTGGGCTCTCAGCACTGTGACCTCTGTGCCTGATCGAAAAGGAGACTTTGGGGACTGGCAAAGGGACCACTGAGGGTCACATGGCCAGCAAGAGGTAGAGCCGGGCGTCATACCCGGATCCCCCTGACCCTGGGACAGTCACTCAGGCCACTCTGTTGCCATCGAAACCACTCTGCAGAATCAGACTCAGAGCCGAAGGGACACTGGGGAGGACCTGGCCTGAGGTTCTCGTTTCGTAGGTGGGGATCCACGTGCCCAGAGGCGGGGTGCCGCAGTCTCGGGACCGCACCGCTGGTTACTGCCTGGGCCAGGACGAGGACCTGGTCTCCTGATTGTCCACCTGGGACTCTTCCCCACCCTCTTCTTTTGTGTGCCCACCCCTCTGACTGAGAAAGAGCCCAGCTCCTCCCACCTCTGAGCACACACACACGCTCACACACCTGTGCATGCACGCACATGCATACAATGTCAACATAAACCTTGGCCGCTGCTGCGTGTCTGAGCTGCTAGGATCTACCCAACGTGCTCATTTCACAGGTGGGAAAACTGAGGCTGGAACAGGAGGGGCCTGCCCCAAAGCCCCCCAGCCAATTACCAGGGGGCCCAGCACCCCGTCCAGGTCTCTGAGTCTCTGACACACTCTCCTGTCCCTCTGCTCCCTGCCACCTGTCCATACTCACTCTCTGCTTCGGTCTCAGACATCAGGTGCCAGCCGCTGAGTGGCCTCCCTTCGCCCTCACCCAGCCCCCGGAGGCAAAAGAAGGCGCTGGGGCTGGGAGCTTCTAAAAGGGTCGTTTCCGACTCCTCAGTGTCCAGACTTGGCCCAGTGGCTGCCTTCGCTCAGACCCAGAACAAGAAAAACCAGTTCCAGGAGGCCACCCCAGGGCTGCTTGAGGCCCCTTCCTACTGACTCTAACTCTGCACTGGGGAAGGCAATGGTGGGGTGCCCAGACAAGGGGCACAGTGATGAGCCTGGGGTTTAAGCTTCGAGCTACGGAGTGACAGCCCCCCCCCCCAATATCTCAGAGCCCCAGCTTTCCCACCTGGGAATCACAATAGCACCTACCTCTCAGGGTGTCCTTGCTCGGGATTAAATGAAGTGCTTAGCACAGTGCGTGGCTCGTGTTGAAAGCACAAAAACCTGCTATGATTTTCATTGTTCTAATAATACTTCATTGCAGTCCATGGGGGAGCCGATGCTTGAGCTGGATCCTGAAGGCCAAGGGGAATTGTCGGGCTGGCAAAGGACTGTCACAGCCCGTCGGGGGAATGGCGCAGAGGCAGAGGCCAAGGCTGGAGGGGCATCAGAGGGTGAGGCCCCAGCTGGATACCCCGCCATGGCCTCCAGCACAGCAGGGAGGCCTCTGAGGGGGCCCCAAGGCCGACAGAATCTCCAATTCTCCACCTACTCTCCTCTGCGCATTCTCCATGATAGAACATACATCCAGGGTCTTGCATCAGAGGGACGAAATTCCAACTCCCCACCAATTTCACAGATGGGAAACCGAGGCCCAGAGAACTGGAGTCACTTGCCCCAAAACCAGCAACTAGTTCTTGACTAAGCCAGGACTCATATCCAGGTACCCTAACTTTTGAAGGAAGGGATTGACCACTGTATTTTGGATATTTTAAGACTTCATATCAGTCAGCCATTCTAGCACCAGCTTTTTTCCCTTTCTTTTCTTTTCTATTTCCATGCCCTGACATCTACTCAACACAACTGACTGGTCCCTATAGCTCTGAGAATAGCTTAAGGGAAGAATGGATTGCTGAGCTCGGAGACATAAGCCAGCTCCAGTCCCCTGCAGTCCCCTGCTCCAGCCACCATCACTTACCCGCATCTGGACGCAGCTGCGCCTTCCCGCCTCGGAGCCTTGGCGCACCTGTTCCCTCCCCCCCGCCCCCCGCCCCTCCGTGCCCTTCTTCGGTGATCTTCGTGCAACCGCACCCCCGCCCTCCAGCCCTGCCTACACCAGCTCCTCGCCTCCCGGTATTTGAGCGAATTAAAGGCTCTGTCTGTACTGCATTCATTTGCTCTTATTAACATTGGGTTTGTCTGATCTCATTTGTTCATTTGTTTCTTCAGCGAATGTTTACCGAGCACCATCTGAGTGCCGTGTGCGCAGCCTGCCCTGCTGCCACTCACCCTCTCCCGGGAAGGGCAGCCCTTGAGAGAGAGTCCACGGGCCCTCGCTGCAGCCGTTAGGTGCTGGGTGTCCTTGCGGCTCTGCCTGTGTCCCAGGCGCTTTCCCAGTCAGGAACCTCGCCTGGTAGGCAAGGGTCTCTCCCGTTGTCACGGATGCTGCTGGGACACAATTCCGGAGGTTTCTGAACCATCTCGCATCTCCCGCTGGAGGCCCCAGGGATTTAGCAGGCAGCAACCCCAGCTCTGCCACCTCAGAGTGGAGGGACTTGGGCAGGGCCCCCTCCCTCTTGGGACTCTGTTTCTCTTTTGGGAAACAGCGCATGGGGCCTCCCAGCTCCCCAACCGGCCATGGGATGGGAGCAGCGCGTGGCGGGAGTGAGGACGCCTGTGGGGCCTGGAACTGACCTTTAGGTGCCTAAAGCCAAGGCACTGGCACAGTACTCCCCTTTATGTGGATCTGGGGGCGTCTCCTCTGTTTGCTCTCCACCTGTAGCACAAGAGGGTTGGACTGCGGGTCCCTCGATCAGCTCTGATCACCGGGGAAGAAAGCCGGCTGCCTAGAAACAGAGGAAGTCAGGACGCTGCCCTGAAAGGCTTGTGCTTTTTTCTGCCCCCACCCCCACCTGGCCTCTCAGACAGCGATGAAGACGGAAACACAGCACCCCTGAAGATGGAGAGTAAAGTCAGCAGCGTTCACCCATCGCCAGCGGGGGGTGGGGGTGTGAAGCAAAATCATCAGGCAAAGAGCCTCTCCCCTATAGCATCACGGGGCCAGAGCGCAGAGCTGGGCCGTGGTCCCGAGTGGTGGAGCTTGGGAGATCAGGACTGGGCACACAGAACTCAGACGAAAGCTGTGCTCCTGGGGTGTGGAGGGCTGCGAAGAGCGGGGTCACACAGGGGGACATGGACGAGAAGGCACGGTGTAGGCTCCCCCTCTCCAAACCGGAACGGCCACCTCTCTCGTTTTCTCCCAGTTCATGGCAACTGCTGAGGGAGCAGCCCCACACTTTGCATCATTTGGGATGTTGCAATCGAGGGAAGTCCTTTTTTGGTTCTTATCTTAGTGTGTCTTGCTTTAAGTCCTAGAACTCATTTGGTCTCCATGTTATTCCCACCCAGGTGGAGACTAATTCTGGCCACTTCAGCATCCTATACACTTGCAAGTCCTGTAACCCCTCACCCAGGCACAGAGGGCCTTGGCGCCCAGTGGGCCCTCTCTCTCTGCTGCCCTCTCCCTGCCTTGTCCACCTGCCAAATCCCTCAAGACTCAGCTCGGGGAAGCTTCCCCCAAGCCCTGGGTCTTTCCTCTGTGTTTCCATGGCAGCCCATGGACTGCGCCCCCCCCCCCCGGGGTGCATCATCAGGATTTGGTGTGAGGTGGTCCTGCCTGTGAGTTTCTGGAGGGCTGGGCCAGGACTCCTAGGGCAGAGGGCCTGGGGCCGACCCTCTGTCCGGGTGAATGCCGGCTGGGTGAGCTGAGCCTCTTTGAACGTCAGCTCCCCCGTCTGCAAAGTGGGAGCGATTCTCCTACCAGTGAGCCTTCTGCCAGACCAGGAAGCTGACGCCGGCTGCTGCGGCCAGCAAACCCTGCACTCTTGGTGGCTTAATTCCACACCAGTTTATTGTCACGCTCTTACATGGGCTGGGGGCCCACGTCCTTCTGAGACCTGTGGCCTCTGAAGTCGCCACGGCATGGGGAGTGAGGGAGAAGGTAACACACTGCTTCTTCTCTGCCTCATCCCAAACGCCACTCGAGTCACTTCTGCTTGCCCTTCCCAGGACATAACTCCATCACATGAGGGTTCATGTGCACACACCCGGCAGGGGGCTGGGAACTGTCAGTTTCCTGGGTGCCCAGAAGGAGGAAACTGAACGGGATTGAGTTGAGCACACAGCCTTGTCTCTGCCACAGGGCTATCATGAGGATTAAGGGACAAAGAATGCAGAATCCTTTGCCCAGTGGCTGGCACATAGGTTCTCAAGGAAGCTGCTTGTTCTCCATGTTTCTCCGTCCCCAGAACCAGCGCTGCATCCAGCTCCTAGCAGAGGCTGTAGGTGCCTGTGCAGGCCCTCCAGCCCCAGGCCCGCCTTCCCTGGAAGCCCTCCCTCCAGCCTCCCCTTCCTCCTCCCTCCTCCTGCTCTCTACAGCTTGGTTGGGGCTGCTTTCTCCACCTTCTGCACCTGGGCGCCTGTCTCTTTCCACAGCATTGATTTGCAATCGGCCAGAGCATCTCTAATGGGCCAGTGAGGCTCCTGGCTGCGCTGAGTTAGCTCCATTTAGAGGCTCAGAGCTGTGGAACACAAACCTGCCCTGCCTCCCTGGAGCCAGGACCAGCCCCCGAGTCTCTGGGAGACACGGGAGTCAGAGTGGGACTCTCCCAGTAAGGCCCACCCCTCACACGGCCCCTCCCTGCTGGTTTGGGGCAGCCACACTGGCCAGGCTCCATGAGCCCCCTTCTGGAGCCCCACTGTCCTCTCGGGGCGGGCTGGAGAGGATCTCCCTCCTGGTAGTCTCTTGAAAAAAGAACAAGATGTGGGGGCCAATAGACAGGCCGGTCCTCACTCAGTTCACCCCAACTCATCCAATCGCCATGACAACTGACACAGAGGCAGGTTTCATTGGCCTCATTTTATAAGTAGAAGAAATTGAGGCTCAGAAGTCACAAAGCAGCATTTTCTAATCTTATCTAACCAAGAAACCTTTTGTGCATGGAGTAACACCAAGAACACATGTCCAAACGCGTCCCCTTCGCCTGGCCTATTCCTTACCCCAAAGCCGATCCACCATATGCTTCCAGTATCCGGCTTCCCCGAGCTGAGGGGCTGAGAGCCAGGACTCCAAGGGCCCGGGGACTTCCAGAATCTGCATATTAGGTGTGTGCGCAGTTTTTGTCTAGCAAGGGTTCATAACGCCCAATAGATCCTCAGAGGAGCCTGGGGCCCGGCACGAGTGAAGAGCCCCCGCCCTGGCCTGAGTCTCTGTAGAGCACGCCCAGTTTTAATCTGGGGTTTCGCAGAAGTGAACAGAGCAGCAGAGATGTGGGAAAGAGCGCCCTGAGTGGGACAAATAGCCCGTGCGACAGCAGGGACGAGGGGACAGTAAACAGACGAGCTTGGCTGGAGCAGAACGGGTGCTGGGAACAGAGACAAATGAGGCTGGGGTATTAGAGGGACCTTGGAGAACAGGCCAAGGAGTTTGGATTTGATCGCAGCGGACAAGGGGAGCCACCGGACATGGGCTCACAGGAGCGGCAGGCGAGGGCGGAGGGGAGAGACAGCGGCTTGGATGGGGCCCCGTGGACCCTGGAGCTGGATACAGAGAGCGTGCAGCCCCTCAAGGGCACGCAGGGCTGGCGGCTGCAGGAGGAGACCGCCCGGCTGGCTGCGAGCTAGGTCTTTAGACCTAGAACTGCCTGGTGTGGATCTCAGGCCTGCCATTTCCCGGCTGTGAGGCTTGGAGCAAGTCATTTAACCCTTCTTTGTTTCTTCCTCTTAAAACAGGGATAACTGCACCTGCTTGGTGTGGTCATGAAAATTCACTTAAATGCAAAACTGCCTCTGTAGCTCTGTATCCAAGGCACGGCACACGGCCAGCCCCTGACAAGGAAGGCTTCCCCCGTGATCCATCCGTTCGTTCAGGAAACCCTTATCAGTCCCCGTTCTGTGTCTGCACCAAATGTCCTCAGGCATCCTAATGCGTTTTCCGACAATAACCCCGTAGGTGGAAGGCATCATGCCTATTCGAGAGATAAGGAAGCCGAGGCACCATGAATATTTTCATGACCGGAATCAATGGTAGCATCTATTGAGGTCAGTGTGGAAAGTCAGGCGTAAGAGGGTCATTGACAAAAGCATGACCTCTCTCTGACCCGGGGGGAGAGGACACGCATGCTCTCGCCGATGGTCCAGGTCATACAGTGGACTGACTCTCGGGTGTGTGTTGGGTGGGGTACGACCCAGGTGTGCGCAGAGCTTCGTGTGAGCACCGGTTAACGTGAGGATTTTGATGTTTTCAGGCTGGTGAGACCCTGCGGGCTCCTTTAAGTGGCAAGGGTTTCCAGAGCGTGGCTTGGGAGTGACACAGACTTGGCCTTGGGGGAGAGCCTCAGCCTCAGTTTCCTCGCCCGTAGAATGGGTCTCACCTCCCCTGCAGGGCTGGTGCGAGGGTTAACGGAGGCGGTGCCTGCAGCCTGAGGAGAGCACAGGGTCTGAGACGGAGGGGCACCCGTGAACATCAGCTGCTATCATCAGTATTACTATTACTATTATTACTGTTGTTATTGTTATTGTTACTGTGGCTTGGAGCCCTCTGAGAGAGCTTCCTCCTTGAATGCAGGCAGGGGCTTACGCCACATACTCCGAACTCAGGATTCGTGCTTTGCTTCAACTCATTCCACCCCAGGAGCAAAAAATCAGGATGCATTCTGCTGTCGCGAACGGCACCCACGAATCGTTTCACATTCAATGTCCCCATCAAATTCGCAGGCACGCACTGCAGGCCATTATTCCATGTCTTAATGGTCTGTGTGGGGAAAATTGTAAGTAGGACATTTCTTCATGCCCTTGGCCTTCCCAGCTCTCTAAAACTCTCCTTCCAGACCAGACCCCCGTTTTGGTGCCTGCAGGATGCCTAGCCCTCTCCAAAATCCTGGCATCACCTGCCCCGCCCCCCGCCCCACTGCTCATCCCAGAACGGAAAGGAACAGCAGTGATGTGTCCCCTTGGAGGGTAGCGTTGGCCTCCCGGGAGTGTCTGCGGAGGGTAACTTTGGCAGCAGGCAGCAGGGTGAGCTGGACAGGTACATAGCCCAAGGTCCATGAGGAGACTTGTTTTGAGCCTGCCTGGGTACCACTCACATGCTGAGGAATCTTGAGCGAGATCACCTTGTCTCCTGGGAACCTCATGTGTAAAAAGGGGAGATGATGCCAACCTCACGGGGCAGTAGAATCTGAAGTACCCAGTCAAGGGCCGTGCCACTGACATAGTTACCATGGCAAGCGTGACAGCTGTGCATCGAAGTCATATGAGTCGAAGACCTGTTGGGGTTCCCTGGAATGGGTGGGTGAGGCAGGTGTCATTCACCATGGTGGGTCCACCAGGGTCCTGGCCAGGCCCCACATTCCGACAGGAGGAGTCCTCAGCCCTGAGCCAGCATCACCCTCGGTGAGCAGAACAGGGAGAGGCTGAGCCAGGGGTGGGAATACCCGAAATTCGGCCTCCAGGCCAGGCATGGCACCACCCTGGCAGAGGGGGTGCCGAGTTTTGAGGAGCCTTGACCTCCAAGCCCTGACTTCTAGTTCATACACAGTGGGGAGCCCGGAGCGGGCCCAGGGGCATGGCAGCCAGGCTGGTGGGTCAGGGCCATGGCCATTTGCCAATCGAATGGAAATATTTCAGCATTGTAACAACCAGCATGGACGTGACAGGGCACCCAGCAGGGGATGCAGCCTCGGGACATGGCCTGACAAAGCCCCACACACTCGTATGTCGCCGCCACTACCACATACTTACTAACAGTCCTGGAGGCAGTAGGATTTCGTTCCTGACCTCCTTCTCCACCCCCAGGCCCAGCGAGGTCCCCTGCGACCCAGTGAGTCCCAACGAGGCAAACTCTTTCTCTCCCTAGGCCTTTCTCTCCCCATAGGTCAGACCAGTGTCCACTTATTGCCAACACTTCGGGATTCAAAGGTCCACTCTGTCCCACAGGTGCGTGTGTGCACGTCCATGCATACGTGCGCCCATGTCTGCATGCATGTGCATGTGTGGGAGTGCATGTATGTGCACACATGGGATCACACATGTGCATGTGTGTGCCTCCCTCCCTGTCATCTCCACCCCCTCTCTGCACACACACCTCATCTCCCCAGCTGCCCGCGCCCACCTCCTCCCAGCCTCCGCCCACACTCAGGGCCCCACTCCTCGCCCGCCTGGGTGGGCATTTGGTAAACGCAGACCTGGGCTGAGAGGACCAGGGGAGGCACCAGCACCATGGATTCCAAGCTCATCAGGCGAAGATGGGCCTGTTTATCTGCATGGCACGCATTTGTCTCTGACTGTTTTATCCACCCCCTGAGTCAACTGAAGAGTTATCAATTTATCCTGCCCTCACGGAGAGACCAGATTGGAGGCAGGCACGCACATTCGCAGAAGCCTAATATAGACTTCCAATTATCTTTTAATTTCGCTCCTGTCTTCATTTGTTCATTTCACTTTTTCCAAACAGACCGAGAAAAAAGCTGTGATTTATAGAGTCTGAAGTCAGCCTGTGAGAGGATAGGGTTCACCTGCCGGGGGAGGAGACCTCAAGGTAGCGTCCAAAGCTCACTTCCGATAGCCTTGCAGGGGAGAAAGGCACCTGCTGGGGACACCCTACCCAGCACCCCCAGCCCCGCTGAGGTCCCTGCTGTCTGTCTTCTGACTCTCTGCTACATGTAACTAAGTAACTGTATCCTTCATATTCTCTGTGTTCTCGAGGCTCTGGCATCCGGGCCTGCTCACCCTAGCTGGGAAGGGACCGCCCTTCCCAGGGTTCGCTGGTTCTTCGGTAGCAAATGACCACCGAGGAGCATACGTTTCCCATGCAGGTGAGCCAGTCCAAAGCAGGCACCCCAACCACGCCCACCCGTATCAGGTTCTCCCAAGGCTCTTTCACCTCTGGGCCAATATCCCCTGCCCCAGTCGCCCTGGGACCGGGCATCAGACAACCAGAGACAGCCCCAAGCCCCCTGAAGTTCTTCAAGTTACCGGATCCCAAACCCGTTAACCCCGCCTCACTGCTTCCTTCCTTCCCTGGGAACCCACCAGAAACACTTTTACCCTTTCCTCTCACCCGCTCTGCGTCCCTACTGACCCTGGTGCTTCCCGGTGGCTGGCTCTGGGTGACGTGGCTTCTGGAACAGAGGGAACGCCTCCTGGGAACCGTGAGTGACAAATGATCTTTTCAACAGCAGTCATCTTGTGACTTGCTAGCCTCGCGTGCCTGAGTGGTAATAAAGCCTGCATTCTAGAACGAGCTCGGGTGCTATGTTCCCAGAGAACTGCACCGGAGCGCGGACAGTGGGAAGCCCCGTGTAATGCAGGCCTCCTCCAAGCTCAGTGTTTCACCGGTGTCACTCCTGCCCTCAAACCAGGGTAGGTCCCAGGAGGAAGCGCCCAGCCCGGAGGGTTCAAATCGGAGCCATCCGACACCCTCACCCCATCCCCCATAGGCACGGGCCGCAGTCTCCTCCAAGACCCAGCCTGGAGGTCTTCGCCCATTGTCATCCATGGCTCTCTCATCCCTCAGTTCCCCTCAGACCTTGCTCTCTCCCCCTCCTTGGCCTCCCCTGTTCCTGTCATGCCAAATGCCTTCTCCAACTTCTGTCCTCACCTGGTGCTGGGGCTCCCGTTTCACCCTCCCCTGCAACCGACAAGCACGTCACACACCACTGTCTTCTCGCTCGGCACCTTCTTCCCCCAGAGTCGTGGTCTCCAAGGGTGCAGGTCCACATGTGTCTCCTTAACCTCTGTCACTGCATCCCAGTGCACAGCCTGGCTCACGATAAGCATCTGATAAACATTCATTCAGTCAATAAGTCCATGCCCCTGCTTTCTTTATCTGTAGCCAGTGCTCAACGCCTATGTGTGGGACCCTTCCCTGGCCTCCGTCCTGATGCCCCTCACTCCGGGCCCCCGGCCGTCCAGGAGCCTGGTTGTACTTGGTCAGCAGACACCTGCGGACCGATCACCTCATCACTTTTGCTTTGTGCAACACTGCAGATCGATCACATCGGGGGTGTCTGTGCCATCTTCCACATCAGGACATGAGTCCCTGGGGGCTGAGACAATTGTCTTCTGGTCTCCGTGCTCTTCCTATCCTCCCACCTCCCCCTGCTGCCCCAGGGGCTCAGTGTGGCCACGCCCCTGCTGCCCAGGAGCAGGTTCCGACTGCAGAGGCTGAGAGCCTGACTCAACTGGTTTATCCTGCAGTCGGAGGGAGAACGCTCCAGGGCTCAGTGGGGCCTTTACTGGTTAGAAAACTGCACACCAAAGGGGCCCCGACCCTGCTCACTGGGTGGCATCTGAGGGGACAATACCAGGTCACAACACACTAATGCAACAAGCCTTTCCCTCTCCGAGGGTATGAGAGTCCCAAAGCTGTCCCCACTGCTGGGATGGTCGCTTGGCCACTGGGGACCCCACATCAGCCCCCGAAGCCCTGCTGCCACCCTGGGACACGTCCTCTTTGTTGCCCTTCCTGCCTCGTCCTCTCCTACCCAGAGGAACACGCATGAGCCACACAGCCACCAAGACCTGGTTATTAGTCAAGACCCCGCCCCTCACAACCCGTGTGTGACAGTGGCCCATCCCCCTAAACCTCAGGTTCTTCTCTGGATTACTGGGAAACAAAGTGACTTTGCTTATGCAAAGTGCCCCGGGCCTCGGTGCCCATGCCCTGTGGGTCACCTCGGTGATCGAGGGAGGAAGCTGCTCCCCCCACCCAGGTGCAGAGGAACTGGGCAGGTCCGTGGAAAAGCTGACCTACTTCATATTCCGAGGACCATTGAAATCTCCTGAGCGGATGATTAGAAAATGGGGATTTCCTGGCAGCCACCCAAACCTCCCGAATCAGTGTGGGGCTGCGGGGGGTGGAGCTTGGAAACCTGCCTTTCTAACAAACACTTCCACAGGGATTCAGAATCACTGTCTTGACCGTGATGGAGAGACAGGAAACCCTGCTGCCAGTCACGGGTGGCACAGGCTGTGGAGGCCTGACTTCTGGAGAAATCCCACCTGTTCCAGTCTGTTTGCAAGCAAACGGACATAACCTTGGAGGGGCCCTAAAGTGGGGGTGACAGTTGTATCTTTCCCAGACAAACTCTGAGCGTTAGATGAGACGCATCCAGCGTGCCCACCCCGCTGTACCCACAGAAAGACACGGTGCATGTTGGCTGTCTTCCCAGTTGTGCCTGCTCCCATCCAGACCACGGAGACTTAGCCTCCAGCAGGAGGAGAACAGAGTGCACTTTGACCGGTGGCCCATGACAGGGCCTGAAAGAGGAGCAAAGAAGAATGAGAGATTCAAAGGAGAAAATAATCCTAGGAGGCCGGAGGTGCCGGGGAGGAGGTGCAGGAAGGCCCAGCCTTTGAGCCGACTCTGCAGGGCTGGAGGGACATGGACCTGCGAAGATGGGGAAAGTTGGCCGGAGACCCCGCCCACAGCCAGGCACTCGAGGCAGCCCACAGGAGATGACTTTGGAAGGGTAAACTGAGGCTGGAGCAGTGGGGGCTGCGAATGCAGGCACACGTCTGGATTTCCTTTTCGCCAAGGCTTCAGAGCCAAATGCCTCCCCAGCCTGTGTTTCCTCACAGAATGGATTTGATGCTTTAATGAGATGCCATTGATTAGAAATCAGGAAGGATTGCTTCACCACCGAGAGTAAGTGTCTCTGAAACAGTGGGTTCTGGCTATGAGGGGACCGGCCTGCCCAGCTCCATCACGGGGTGCGGCCTCGACTTCCCTGCCCAGTCCCTGCAGGGAGCACAGGTTTGGGCTCCCGACCCTGGCCTCTGGGGACCCCAGGAACACAATCAGATCTGTGCTTCAGGAGTTCCAGCTGATGGCGATTAATAGAGCAGCTGATGTCACTGGTGATAGTTACTGAGCTCGTAGGAGGTGGAGCTCAGCCCTGCGGGATTTACACATATTAACCCAGTTTGTTCTCGCCACGACCTTAGGAGGTTTGTGTGTGGCTACCTCCATTTTTCAAAGGGGGAACTGAGGCACAGAGAGGTGATGTCACTTGCCTGAAGCCACACAGCTGGTAAGTGGCAGAGCCAGGTGGTCTGGCTCTGGAACCCACAGCCCTGGAAGATGGTTTGAGCGAGTCTCCCTCGGCCCCTCGTCCAATGAGGTTGTCGGTCTAGAGGGAGAGAAGATGCCCCACGCCTGCCCCTGCTCTGGGTATGATGCCAAGTGTTTTTCCAAAGCTTTCTCAGAATGTCCAGTTCTCTTAGTCAGGAGGGCAGATGCACTGAAAGAGCCGGGTCAGGTGGCTTGGCCGCGGTCCCGGCTCAGCCTCCCCTGCTGCTAACTGCAGGCCCCACCCCCCACTGTGGGGGCCAGCAGACCCCAACAGAAAGGAAACAGGCCCAGGTGGGTCTCCTGTCACACCTGCCGTGGCTCCACCTGCCCCACACTCACCACACCCAACCCTCCCAGCTGCCAATTTGCAAAAGAGAAAATAAAGCACACACACACATAATCACCAGCCCCACGTGTTTCCTAGCATCGGGTGACTGTTTGGTCAAGAGTTTCCTCTCTCCTCGTGTGCCGGCTGGACACTCCTCACATCCTCCAGCCGCTGCTGCCTCAGGTGGCTGGTCACAAGTTCAGCACCCCCAGGCTGACCATCCCCTGCCCCCGGCCAAGGAAAGCATTGAAGGATCCTAGGAGGCCAGCGTGGAGGTCTGCCAGCTAGGGCTCCAGGGGCCACCCTCTGCCAGCTCAAAGTCACCTTTGCTTCAACTCCTCAGCTGGCCGGCCAGGGCCAGCCCAGAACCTCCTCTGCTCAGCTCAGCAGGAACAAGGAACCGGCTCCTATTGGGTAATTATTAATCAGATTCTTGAGATTCCTCAGCCCCAGGTTGGCTCGGGAAACATGCTCCCTGGAGGAGGAGGAGGAGCCGAGGCCCAGGACTGGCATTTGGACATGCAGCTGACCAGCAAGGTGGTGCTGTCTGCCGCCGCCGTGCTCCTGGCGACCGCGGCCTACCGGCTGTACAAGTCGAGGCCTGCCCGAGCCCCGCTGTGGGACAGGAACGCCAAGGCCAAGGCTGAGGAGGAGGCAGAAGGAACCGGGCAGCCTGAGGTCCAGGGGGCTGCTCCTGGGGCACCCCGCGGGGGGCTGAGACGCCGGAGGGGAAGCAAGGAGCCTGGAGCACTGCAGGGCTGCACCTGGGACAGTCGTGGGGGCTCCCAAGTCCTGGCAACAGCAGCCTCTTCCAGCGACTTGGAAGCCGAAGGAGCTTGGGAGCCAGAGAGGAAAGGCACTGGTGAGGATCCGGGTGGGCAGTGCCTGGAGTCTGGCCTGGCACCTCCTCGCTGCCATGACCAGGAAGCCGGAACAGCGGCTGGCAGTGAGTCCGAGCTGCCCCACCGCCCCCATCCGGGCAGTGAACCCAGAAACTCCCCACAGGACCTTGCCGCGGTGGATGGCAGTGGCGTGGAGGGTGAGCCTGCCCCGCCGCGGGGTGGTGGACACCCCGAGCAGCCAGGGGCTGGGGCACAAGGGCCCCCACACCAGCCCTGGATGGCCCACTCGGAAGACGAGAGTGACGTGAACAAGAGCTGGGTCTTCACTCGTGGGACGGGGGTCTCTGGGGAAGAGGCTGGGGCACTGCAGGCTGCCTCAGACATGGGCCTGGCCCTGCAGCAGCAGGAGGGGGCCGCCAGCGCCTCCTACACCTTCTCATCAGTGGCCCGGGTGCGAGTAGAGGAGAACTTCATCGGGGAGAAGGCGGCGGGGACCAGGCCCAGGCTGCAGGGCAAGGTGTATGAGTACTACGTCGAATCTACCTCCCAGGCCACCTCCAGAGGCAGGCTGGGCCCCGGGACAGCAGCCCTGGCTGAGGCTCCACCTCCTGTGCCAGGCCCCCTGGGAACAGGGGCGGTCCCCAGAGGCCACCACGATGACAGAGAAGGTGGAGCCGATCCAGCCATCTCCTCCCAGCCTGTGCTGTCGCCCCCCGAGCAAGGCTTCAGCAGGAAGGAAAGCCTCCTTCAGATCGTGGAGAACCCAGAGCTTCAGCTGCAGCTCAACGGCTTTGGGAGCCCTGCTCCACCCTGCCCCGACCAGAGTGCCCTGCCCAGCAGCCCCACAGCCGGTCAGTCTCCGGAGTCCAGCTCAGCCGGAAGCAGCAGGGAGCCCAACCTGCAGCTGGTGGCGGGGACCAATTTCTTCCACTTTCCTCTCACCCCAGGTTCAGCCCCAGAGGTCCACCTGGATCTGGGGAATTGCTACGAAGTGTTGACCTTGGCCAAGAGGCAGAACCTGGAGGCCTTGAAGGAGGCTGCCTACAAAGTGATGAGTGACAACTACCTCCAGGTCCTACGCAGCCCAGACATCTATGGGCGCCTGAGCGGGGCAGAGAGGGAGCTGGTCCTTCAGCGACGGCTGCGGGGCTGCAAGCGCCTGGTGGTGGCCGACATGTGCCCCCAGGAAGACTCTGGCCGCCTCTGTTGCTATGACGATGAGCAGGATGTCTGGCACCTGCTGACACATCTGCCCCCAGAGGCTGTGTCCCGGGGCTGTGCCATCTGCAGTCTCTTCAACTATGTCTTCGTGGTGTCTGGTTGCCAGGGGTCCGGGTGCCGGCCTTCCAACCGAGTCTTCTGCTACAACCCTCTGACCGAGATCTGGAGCGAGGTGTGCCCACTGAACCAAGCCCGGCCACACTGCCAGCTGGTGGCCCTGGACGGGCACCTGTACGCCATTGGGGGCGAGTGTCTGAACACAGTTGAGCGCTATGACCCTCGCCTGGACCGCTGGACCTTTGCCCCGCCACTCCCCAACGACACGTTTGCCCTGGCACACACAGCCACAGCATGTGCCGGGGACATCTTCGTCACGGGTGGCACACTGCGCTACCTGCTGCTCCGCTTCTCCACCCAGGAGCAGCGCTGGCAGGTCGGCCCCGCAGCGGGCGGCAAGGATCGCACGGCCGAAATGGTGGCGGTCAGTGGCTTCCTCTACCGCTTTGACCTCAACCGTAGCCTGGGCATTGGCGTGTACCGCTGCAGCGCCAGCGCCCGTCTCTGGTACGAGTGTGCCACGTACCGGACGCCCTACCCGGACGCCTTCCAGTGCGCCGTGGTGGGCAACCTCATCTACTGTGTGGGGCGCCGGCGCACACTCCTCTTCCTGGCTGACCACGTCTCACCCAGGTTTGTGCCCAAGGAGCTGCAGAGCTTCCCCTCCCCCCAGGGCACTCTCCTGCCCACCGTCCTGACCTTGCCCGGCCCCCACGTGCCTCAGACCAGGGTCTAGCCGCCTTCTGCTGGGCAGCCCCTGCCCACTGCTCCATGGGCCATTTCTGGGAGAGCAGGCAGCCAGGAATTGGGCCCCAGAAGGTAAATTCTAGTTCTACCTCCTCGCTGGCTGGGGCTCTGAGATGCATCTTTTCTGTCAGTGAGCTGTAGGGGGCAAGTGGGAAAATAGAACTCAGGACTGGTGTTCCAAGGCCAAGGGCAGCCACTTCTCCAGGGCTGGCTTCTAGTCTGAATTCTGGGGGACTCCAGGACCCCAGCAAACTTCAGGGACACAACCTTATCACAACTGTGATTCAGGTGCCAGTTGACCCCCAGTGACCCCTCAAGCTGATGCCCCTGGAGATGGGCCCCTTTCTAAACATTGGCCTCTCAGCCTCCACTGCCAAGGTTCCCAGAAGCACCTGGAACACACAGGTGGAAAAAGTCAAGGGAGGCAGTTCAGGCAGGATGAGCAGGAGCCCAGGGCAGCCCCAGGGGCCCAGCCAGAGGGAGAGAAGGTGGGAGAAGTCAAACAGCTAAAGCTGAAGGGCTTTGTTTTCGTTTTTTTTTTTTTTTTTTGGCTACAGAGTAAATTAACCAAAGCCCACTTCAGTTTTCCTCATTACCTGGAATTCTAGCAGGAGAAAGCTCCATTTTTAGCAGCCATTGGACAAGGTACATCTTCTTGTAGGGGTTTATTAGGGATATAGTAGGTCCTAGGAGAGGCAGGAGAAGGTGGAATCCCAGGGTCACTGTCTCCCCGGGGCCCATTGACCCTCTCCCCAGATCTCAGAGCCCTTCATGGTACAGCTCTCCCAGGAGCCCAGCCTCACACCCCAGGGGTGGGGGACAGCCCTGCTAACCAGTCGACCCTTTCGGGCTGGTGAGAGCAGATGGTGTGATCATGGACCAGGGAGGGGTGGGCCCGGGATGGAGCTGAGGAACTAGAAGTGACACATCAGGAGGCTGGGATCTCCCTTTGCCACTAGGTTTGGGAACTTCTCAAAAGGAGGAGACCTGCAACCCCAGAGTTCCCCATGGCCCTGGAGGGAGGAGAGAGAGACTGGTCCCGTCTCTCACCACAGGTCTGCTCCATCCCCAAGGGAGAGGCACACACAGACGGAGGAGCAGTCAGGCTCTTGGCCCCAGCCAGGAGCCGGGGGGCATAGACTCCTTCTATGTGACAAGGAGCATGGAGGAAGTAGAGACGGGGGTGTACCAGGCCAGGACTGACAGGTCAGACATAAGGACATTATGGACTTCATCATCCCTCTCTCGGAAATAGGAAGGACAACTCAGGCCCTTCTCTGCAGGAGCATAAATGGAGCATCGGGAGAAAGTTCTTCCCAAGTTCCTGGGGGTCCAGGCAGGAGCTGGTGTTCCCCGAAGCTTCCGGGCTGAGCCAGGGTTGATCTGGAAGGTGCAGGATGGGAACAGAGAATGAGAAGGAGCTTGACTCGGACGCAAGGGCTTTCAGTGGGTCACACAAGGCCCAGGGCCCAGGGGTGAACCTGCTTAGTTTATTCCGAAACTGGAGGTTGAGAAAGGAAAGTAGCTAAGACTGGTGCCTGGGAAGAGTGATCCCTCGCCAAGGCTATGCTCAAGGTCAGAGTCAACGCTGAGGCATGAACCTCCCAGGGACCCAGGGGACCAGGGGCTGCCACAGTGACATGACTAGGAGGTGGCATCGGCATGGTGGTGCCAGGCTGGGGTTTGCTTGGGAAGAGAACCCCACCTGGGAGCTGGGGCAGCTGCAGCCAGGTCCAGCCCCAGGGGCAGGGGCAGTTGAAGAGCCAGTAGGGGACAAGCCCATTGTGTACTTATAGTAGGGACAAGGGAAATGGTTCCAGGGTCAAGGAGGCAAAGTTCCAGATGCAGTGAGGGCAGGCGTGGTCTCCACGATGACTGGGAGAGCTGAGCTTTGGGCCTGGGCTGAGCTGGACGCATTGTCTCTGCCTCCCTCTGGTCCTCTGGCAGACATCACTAACCGATTGCCATCCCTTTTCCGGTTGAGCCTTCCTAAGGGCCTCAGAGGGGTTTCAGCACAGGGCCCCGGCCATCATCACTGGTGAGACCCAGTGCGTCTCTTGTCTCTGGCACTGGGCTGAGGACGAGCGTGGTCAGGGCCGTCATGGCCGAGCAGGCAGTCCAGGGGCCACAACCACCACCTGGAGCCCTGGAGGTCAGGGCACGTTGGCAGACGGCTGAGGCCGGACACACTTCCTGGTGCTGGAGGCGCCGCAGCGCCGACCCCTGCCCTCCACGGCACATGTCCTAAGGGAGGAAAACAGGCAATTTTGAAGAACCTGTACGTACAAAAGTAGAGCCCATGCTGGGTCAGGGCCGTAGAGGCAGAGAAGGCAGGCCAGTGGGGAGTGTGAGCAGGCCTTCCCGATCAGATGACATTGAGCAGGGACCTGAATGGGAATCTGGGAACCGCATAGGCCAGGACTGGCTCAGGGCACGGGAAGCCCAGCTGTGCCACCCGAAGGCCTTTGTCACAAGGGTGGCAGAATGGAGGTCTGCCTCCTTGGAGCTCCGTCTCAGTGTGTGAAGCGGGCAGGAGCCCAGCTCTTCTGCCGGTCACATCCGGGAGAGAATCCTGTCCCGTCAACATTGATAAAAGATGATCCTCGCTCGGAGACACCCTGCATTCCCGAGAGAGAAGTAGTGTTCGCACATGTAGGGGCGAAAGTCAGAGCGATGACCAGGACATCACAGACGCCACACCGGGATGTGTGGCTGCGTGTCAGCCGGCCCACGTGACTCCAGGGGCTCAGGGGCTAGGATTTCCACTTGACCTTGGTTTACAGCCTGGTCTGTCCACCTGTAGCCTGCAGCCCCAGAGAGGCCTCTATGTGAAATAAAGCATCTCCCCGGGTCATTGGGCCTACCTCCCCAATAAGATGTCTCTCTTCTTCAGGGAAAAAAGGACCCTAAGTCTGGTTTGCTTTCTACATGAGATGAACCATGCCATTACAGAAAAAAGAAAAACTGGAAAATACAGAAAACTACAAAAAAAAAATCTCCCCAATGAACCCCCGCCGTGGTGTACGCGCCTCTGGTCTATTTCTTCCATGAGTGAATTTTGGTTGGGCTTGACTTTGGCCTAGGTGTGATTATGCTGAATATACAATTCAGTTGCTTCTTTTTTTCCACTTAACTTTTGAAAATAAACATTTTTCCATGTTATTACAAACCCTCGGTAAACAACATTTCGATAGCTGCACGATCTTCCATCCACGGCTGTACCATGGCTTATTTAACATTCCCCCCTCCTGTTGGGTCTGCAGATTTGTTTTTTCTGTCATAAATAAAACGTCCCTTGTTTTCTTATTCCTCTCTGTCTGGGCCTCTGTCAATATTTACAAGCAAAGCCCGGCCCAGGTCTTGTCTGGAATGGCAGGTTGTCAAAACAACCATAGAAGCCACAGCATTTGCTGAGGGCTAGGCCCGGGCCCCTCTGAGAGGGCACAGGGCTGCCCGGGCAGGCACCCAGCCTGGAAGGCCAGGCTCTCTGGGGGTGCTGCCTCAGGCTTCCTGCCCCGTGGTGCTCCTGGGGCCAGGATGGAAGGCAGAGGCCTGGGTCTTGTGCAGACATGCAGCCACTACATGAGAGGCTTTCTACACGTCCCCTGTAGACCTCACTACACCCCGTTTTACGGGTAACAAAACTGAGGCTCAGGGAGGACAAAAGAACTTACCTTCATAGCAAAGTTCAGGGACCCTCAGTTTCCTTAATAGCATACTGGAACCTGGCCCGCTCTCAACATGGCCGTCTTTCCAGTCCCCTCTCGGGGGGCACAGGAGCCAGGAAGTTGGCGTCAGCTGTCATCCGGCTGCCCCCAGTCCCTTCTCCACCCTCACCAATCCAGTGTGCTGCATCCTTGAACTCTGAATGCAAATAAACTGTTCTTCAACTCTCTGATCCTCATTGTCTGGATCTGTAGGATGGGTGTGCCAGTGCCGGCCCGTCATGGGTGTTATAAGAACTAAGAGAATGAGGGTAAAGCACCCAGCCCAAGGACTGCACCCAAGTCGGTCTTGGTGCCCTGTGCAGGTTGGGGGTGGGGGTGGGGGGCACTGCCCTGAGCCAGCTGACTGGGAGGCAGTGTCTGAGGTTTAAGCTGCAGGGCCCCATCTTGTTCGACAAGATCCTGGGTGTGCTCATGTTATTGATGCTATAGATCATCCAGGTTTTGAGACTCTGAGCCTCTAGGCCCCTCATCCGGGGTGAGAATGGACTGGTTGCTGATGCGAGTTACAGGCTCAAGGCAGGAAGCATTTGCCCAGGCTGTCCGACAGCACAGCGGAGCTTCGAAGCTGCTTAGAGCCACGTGGCCGAAAGCCCGAAGGTGCAGGGACTCCTTCCTTTTCTAGATTGAGAGTGAGAGCCACTCAGGGCGACTAGAAGATGTTTAGATAGTTAGAGCTATGACAGGCGCCCAGCACTTCCCGCCTTCATCATCCTTCCCTGGGAGGGCCGCGTGGCCCCAGGGTGGCCCAGGAGTCCCCTGAAGCTGTGGCTGGGAGGAGCCCCCTGGGCAGCCGGGAGCCTGCGGCAGAGGGAGGGAGATGAAACCCGAGGGGAGGAGGTGCGTTCAGGGAGGGGAGCTGCTGAGGATGCAGAGGAGAAAGGACGGCCTGCCGGAGTGTTTCTGCAAACAGCGCCCAGCCTCCGTTTTTTGAAAAGTGGGATGTGGGTCAAAATAAAACAAAAAATGAAAAAGGATCGAGTCTGGGTTGCCTTTTGCCTGAGGGGAGGAAGTGGAGACACAGGTCCTATGCCTGGGATAAGAGCGCTGACGGCCCCTGCACCGCCCCATGCAGATCGAATCCTCCCGGAGACCCACAGTCTGGAAGGGGTCACCCTCACCACAGAGGGAGGAAGCGAAGACAAGACATTCCGCAAAAATTAAAAACTACTATTTCATACCTATGGCTCCAGCTACCTTTGTATTATGGAAAAACTGGAGGGGAGAAACGTCATCATTGCCACACCTTTATTGAGCCTTCCGACGCTAACAGGAACATTTTACCCTCCGAACAACCGTAGTACATGGCAAAACTGGCCGGATCCCCCCTTTCCTGTCCTTTCTCCACCCCTTGAATGCAGCGGTGGGACCTGCTTTAAAGAGCTGAGGCGTGGGGTGGACTCTCTCGTGGCTCTTAGAAACCTCGAGACTGTCACCCCGTGCACAAGCCCGGCTGGCCCCCTGGGTGATGAGGGACACGTGGCCCAAATGCTCATCAAGTTCCCCAGCGCCCGTCTCCACTCAGAACCTCAAAGCCATCGTCGTCCCATTTCGCAGTTGGAGTAATGAGGGCTCGGAGGGGTCTCTCAGCTGTCATGTGAGTACTCATCCTTCAAGGCCTTGAAAGTGTGGCCTCAGCTCCACCCTCCGACACCCCCACTCCTGATCGGGCCCCCCACACTGCGCACGTAACTCCCTCACCTCTCATTCCGCAGCCTCTGCTTATAGGTCTGCTGTCCCCAGGGAGTTCCCTGTGAGGACCAAGGATGTCTTGTCTGCCTCTGTCCTGGCTGCCAGCACAGAGTGACACCAGGGCATGGCTCAGAGGAAGCCATAGCCACACTGTGTCCTCATTTGGAATGTGCCACCAGGCACCATGATCTGGTGTTTGGCACTATCCAGCAGGGCTGCTTTCCTGTGTCCAGGAGGGACGGTGTCCTACCTTCTGCTCTTTCCTCAAACAGCCCCTCTTTGCTCTGGCACACGATATCGGGGCACAGAGCCCCCGGGTTCTTACAGTGCCCAGCACAACTGCTCTGATGAAACTGTCAGCACCCACATGCTAACCAAAAGCCCTCCCCACTGCCCATGCAAACGGCAGACTGGCTCAGCCTGGGAGGAGCCCCCCGAGGAGCCCGACGGGCAGGGGTTGGTGGACAAATACCCAGGCTCCCTCCCCACTCAGTGGATAACTCAGGCTCCGCACTGACTCCCTGGGTGATATCCCTTTAATAAAGTCCCCGCGTGCCCCTGGTCACTTCTCCCCCTGCACCTCCACCCTTTGTGAGACAGGAGAGGAGCTGCGTCTCCTTCCCCCTTAAGCCCAAGCCCTCTTGTTCTCTTTAGACCTCACACTAGGGACAGACCGGCTCCAGCACCAGCCAAGTCCCCTGTCTCCTGGGTGGTTAGAAGAAGATCCAAACGGGCTCTGGCCTCTCCACCGTAAAAGAAGAGCTTTCTCACGATCGCTGATAAAGAAAAGCCGGGAATGCACTTTAGCAGGTTAGACACACTACCCGAATATAATGCGGCTTTATTTGTTATGAGTGTCAAAGTGACGTGGTGTCTTTGTGCTCTTGAAAAGAGTTCGCTGTCACCTCTGAAGATCTGTGGTTGTCCTGCCGTCACGTCTAGACTGTCCCACTCAGCCATCTTCACGTAGTAGAAAATGGGAGGGTTAGCGTAACGTGGCCTCAATTCGAATCATAATAAATCTTGAGCAGACTCTTAAAAAAAAATAAATAAAAGCCTCCTGTTACAGAAGGCTTCCCAGCTGATCTGGAGGAGCCAAAATGTTGGATTGGACCTAGGAACGTTGAAACCCATGCCTGGGACCTTTCGGCCACCCGGCTCCACTTCCCCAGCCTGGTCTCTCTCCCCTGGACCACACAGCAGGGGCGGAGGGTGGAGGAGGATGGCCAATTCGGAAAATACCAGCCTAGGAAAACCCAGGGAAGTGAGGTCTTTCACACCAGTTGTCTTTTCTCTCTGAAACATATTTTTATCACGGCAAAATACACAGAATAACATTCACCGTCTTAACCACTTGCAAGCGTACAGTGCGGTGGCCTTGAGTACGTCCACCAGGCTGCGCATCTGTTTCATCTGACGACAAAAGATATACAAACGTGTATTGTCAAACATAGAATTGGAAAAATACAGAGAGGTCCAAAGAAGATAGTAGAAATCACCCCCACTCAGGAATAATCGGTGACTGTTTTGACTTCTTTATTTCCAGTCTCTTAGGTATTATCCATAATTTTTTAAATAATAAAGGGGGCCCTGACCAGTGTGGCTCAGTTCGCTGGGCATCATCCCGCAAAGAGAAAGGTCGCCGGTTTGATCCCTGGTCAGGACACATGCCTGGGATTGCGGGTTTGGCCCGCGGTTGGGGTTGCAGAATCAGTCCCCAGCTGAGGGGTGTTTCTCTCCCTCTCTTTCACCCTCCCTTCCCCGCACTCTGAAAAATAAATACATACATTTTAAAAGTAAAAATAAAAGTAAAAAATGGGGTCTTACTCTGAACTTGCCCTATAACTGACCTTTTCTTCTATCAAGAATATTATGACAGTTTCAAGTTTTAAAAAATTCACCACTAGGTTTCTTTTTATTGCGGTAAAATGTGCACAAGGTAAAATGTACCGTTTTAACTAATTTAAAGTGTGAAGTTCTGAGGCAGTAAGTGAGTCCATATTGTGCACCCCTGGCCTCCCCAGCTCAGCTCGCTCGCCATCCCAAGGAGAAACCGGTGCCCATTAAACAAGGACTCCGCTCCCTCAGCAATCCCCCACCAGCCCCTGGTGAGTAAAAGTTTTCTCTAACTTTGGAAAGCACCCTTTACAAGTATAAAGAAGTTCTCTGTGCCTTCAGCACAGATAATTGGAAATGTGCCTTAAGCACCAGGACACGTGGTTTTCATTCATTTTGGGAAGTTCCGCAAACAATGCAGAACCCAGCTCGGTGGGATGCTGTGGGGCAAAACCATCAATAGCTCCTTTCTCAAAGACCCTCCCCTCCCCACCTCCTTGCCACAGGGAAAGACAAAGGGAAAAACACTCTCTCTGTTCTCTACAACCTCCTCCATCATCACGCCGAACTAATTACTTTTGGAGCTTTAACAAAAATACAGTTTGGAAGAGGCAGAGGTATAAAACATGTTACCGGTTGTGTTGTATTGTGGGCCCTAATTACGAAATGATGAGTAGCATTGTGGGACTGAGTCGCTGTGTTTACCCTGTAATAACCTCTGCGAAGGTGCGTCCACACCCAGGACGACAGCGGCTGGGTTTAAGGAGCCTCAGGGTGTAGGGCACAGGGGGTGAACAGGAGTGCGGAGGGCTGGAAGACCAGGGCTCGGGCGGGGAAAGGAAAGGTTGCCTTTCCTGGAGGCAGGGAGGTCGGACAGGGAGTGGCTGCGAGTTCTCCCTTCTTCCATCCCACGTTTATAAGCTCCTACGCCCTGCAAGGTATGTGGCTGTGAACAGGTCAGCACAATCTCCCAGCGAAGCCAGGGGTGCACTGGTGACCCGCTCCGTAAACACTGGGGGACTGGCAGGAACTCAGTGCAGGAAGCAAATGCACTGGGATGGAGAGCGTCAGGAGGGACGTATCTCATCGTTCTCAAGGTGGCTTCTTGGAGGAGGTGACATGTAAGCTGTGATATGAAAAATGAGAAGGACTTGGCTTGAAGGGAGAGAGGAAGAACATTCTGGAAGGAGGTAATCCAAGAGCAAGGGCCCTGTGCCTACCTCAGAGGCCAGAGAGGCCCGACAGGTGATGGGAGGCCAAGGCCAGCCAGGTCACGCAGGGCAATGTCACACTGTCCATTGTCAGCTACGCTAAGAAGTTTGGATGTTATCTTCAGCTTGATGAGGAGCTCCCAAAGGACCTTTTGCTTTGTTTGTTAATAAACTGTTTGACAGAAAAGTTGCAGAGATTGTGCAGCGAGATCCCATATACCCGCACCCAGTCTCCCTGTTATTAATATCTTGTATTAACAGGGTACCTGTCCATTGTCACAAGTGAGGACCCAACGCTGAACCCCCCCCCTTGAATAAAGTCCATACTTTATTCAGATTTCCTGAAAGTTTACCCAACGTCCTTTTTCTGTTCCAAGATTCCGCCCAAGATACTTTACTTTCACATGGCGCTTCCTGAGGCTCCGCCTTCCTCTCGGTGGTGACGGTTTGGCAGACTCCCCTCATGTCTGGTGGCAGGAGGACCGGTCGGGTATTTTGCAGACTGTCCTTCAGCGTGTCTTTTCCTGATGCTTTTCTCACGGGTTATAGGTCACTCAACTGGGATTATGGAAGGAAGTTCATGGGGGCAAAGGGCCATTCTCATCCCATCATATCAAGGGTACGTGCTATCAACAGGACTTGTCACTATTGACTTTGACCTTGATCGCTGGCTGAGGTGGCAGTTGTCAGGCTTCTCTGCTGTAAAGTTACTCTGTTTTTCCCCTTCCCATCCCCCACCATTTAGAAGGTGTCACTATGCAGTGCACACCTGGGGACAGGAAGCCAGCCTCACCTCCCTGGGTGGGGGGACTATCTCCATAAATTATTTGGAATTCTTCTGTCAGGGAGATTGGTCTCTTCCTTGTTTATGTACTTGTTCAATTCTCTGTCTCTCTCAGTGTGGTCCCATAGAGATTTACTTTGTTCTTTGGGTCACATTCCGATTCTACGTTGTTTATTTTGTCGAGCATTCCAGCTTTGGCTACCGAGAGCTCTTTCAGCTGACTCCTGGGCCCGTTGACACGCCCCCTCATTGCGTTTCCTGAGCATTTCCTTACCTGTTGGCACTGTGTTTTCCCTGCCCGTCCTAGAACCCAGGATTCTTCCAAGGAGCCCTAGTTCCTTCTGTTACAGAACGGTGTTAGAAACCCAGGTTGGGCCCTGGGTCTTCAGAGGTTTTGAAGCACATGGGTGGCATTACTGGACTTTCATTTTAAATGTGTCCAGCTGAACAGACTGGTGGGTGGCCGGAGGGGTCAGTGAGGAGGGTGCTCGGTCCTGTAGGTGACAGGTGTGGGAACCCACCCCCTTCCCCGGGCCCTCAGAGTTAATACGAAGATTACTTTAAAGATGGTTGATATTATCGGGTGCAGAAAGAAGCCTTCTCAGAGCTTCCTTTATTTCACTAAAAGCTGAAACTTCTGGGAGTGAAACTACCTTCAGTTTCTACGGGAGTTTTATAGCCCTGAAAAGATGGAAAAGGCCACCCGCACCTGCATAAACAAACATTATCACAAATTTCCTTATCTCCTGTTTGTTCCCCCAGAAGCCCATTTGTTCCTCCCATAAAAGCTTCTCTTCTCCTTTCCTTTCCCCAACTTCAGCCATTTAGCCAGCTCCTTCTTTTGTGAGCTCCCATATGAATAAATTCCGTGGGTTTTTTTCCCTCCCTGTTAATCTACCTTTTGTCAGTTTAGCTCGCATGCTCCCAGGCACTGAGACTAGGGTTCCCCTCCCCCGCTCCTCCCCTACCCTCCAGAGACAATAGCCTGAACTGCACAAGGACACAAGGTCACCTAGAGACAGGTCCTTGTAATGGCACTGTACCCACTAGATTGTCCCGTGCCCAGCTCTCCTCAGACCCCTGTCCAGCCTACCCCACCCCCACCCCCTCCCCCTCCAATGCTTTGCCTTCCTCTTCACCGTCCTGAATTGGTTTCTGTTGCTTACACCCAGGAACCCTAAACGATAGAGTTTGACAGCGTCACCCTTGGCCTCTACAGGGGACCCCTAGAAGAGAGGGTCTGGGCCTGGCTCGTTTCACAGTCCCCCAGTTCTCACACAGAGCCCGGCCCTTGGACCAGGCTCAAGAAATGCTTGCTGGGCTGGACGTGAGCTGTTTGATGAACAAAACAGTTGGCTGCCCCGCGGAGCACCATCCACGGGGCTACAGGGGGCACCTTGCAACCCACTTAAGAAAATAAACTGTTTGCAAGTTCTCTCCCCACATTCATTTGCAGGGAAACAATTAGTGTGCTAATTAAAATTGAGTCTTATCTGTTCATTAAAGTAAGCCCAGCAGGACCTCCAGTTGGCATGGTTTTGTTGGCACAAAGTTCAAGGTTCTCTGGTAGCAGGGAAAAAAAAAGTCATTTTCCTTTCTCATCGAATGTTTAATAACTCAGGTGACTGCTGAATCTGGCTGGCCCTTCGATCTGTGGGTTCCCGTGAGCCAGGCTGGCAGATACGTGTCGATCAACACCCATATCCCAACTCAGACGCGTGAGAAATTGTAACGCTTCTCCAGGCCTGGCCTGGCTGGAGCGTGTCTTGCTCCATAAAGGAAGAGTTTGTGGCTCAAATTAATAGAATAAACAAGATTTCAGAAGGGAAGGTTTAACCTACTTAAGAGAACACACTGTTTTCAAGCAATTAGTACCATTTGTACACAATGCATGAGCTAATTGCAGATAAGCCTTATTTCTGCTTTGAAGAGGAATCCAGCAGGAGCAGAGCCTGGCAACACTTTGCCAGCAGTTACTTAACATAGTTAGCATCACCACATGCTCTCGAAAGGAATAATGCTGCGACTCACTGCGAGCAATCCCCGATATTCGGATTTCTGAGTAATTCTCTGTAATTCTCACTAGGCCTTCACGTCAGCATCTACAAAATGGGGGTAATACTAATTTCATAGGGTTGTTGTGCGGAGTTAATGAGTGTGTCTGTGCCCATACATGGCAGCTAAATCCACTCTGGTCTTCTCCCAGATTTGGTCAAATGAGGAGAGCGATTCCGGGCTCAGCGGCTGATGGGGACTACCAGGATCCTGCTGATGGCTTCATCAGCCACGGACTCGTACTCAGTGTTCGCGGAAGGGGAGATCCGCATCAGCCCACATGAACGCCCTTTGAAATCTGGCGTACCTGCGGCACACCAAACCTCCCACGCGCGTCCTCGGGTCGTACCGGTCCTGTTTGAGCAATGTCTACTTGCTTGGCTTCTTCCACATTTAATCGAAATCAACTTCTTTTTATAGCTGCCCGAAATGAAAGTGACAACACCTGCTTCCTTGTCTCTGCAATGGGAGGGGGAAGGGAAGAGAGGAAGAGTGGAGTTAACCACCAGTAGACTGTGGCAAGACGGACATTCGGTCGAGGCGTTCCGCATCAGCTGACCGGGTCTCGTGCCTCCCGCCGTTGCCTCGGGTCGGGCCAAGCTGCCTGGATCCCTGATCCCAAAGTTCTGCCAGAAGATAGCTCACAAGTGAAGTCTCAGACAGATGAGGATATAGTATGGACCTTGATCCTTCAAAATGTTAACTCCTAAAATAATCAGTACGGTACAAGCTGAGTATGAGTGACCTGGGTTCAAATCTTGGTTCCCCCACTCACCAGCTCAGTGGGTCCCCGTGAGGGTCCCCTGAGGGTCCCTCTGAGGGTCCCGTGAGATTAGATAAGATAGTGGGTAGGAAGCACTCAGCACAGGGTCTGCCTCATAAAAAAAAACACTCCATATCAGCTACTGGAGAAGCAGCAATAGCCAGTCCCGCCGGTCATCAGGCCGCAAGCTTCATGGCCAGTGTGCCCAGGAGCCTGTCACAGGTGAAACCTCAGCAGGACCTTCTGTCTTCTGCCTGTCTCAGTACAGTTTACACAATCGGACAAATACAAATCAAGTTTCTCCTGGGCACCTGGCACATGAAGTCGTTCCTACATGGACTCCGTGACATGAGACACTTTGTCCGATCAAGTGAAAGAAGGAAACTCATCTGGCCGACTGGTATGCTGGCCGTTTTCTGCAAGCAACTCTCGCAAACAAGGAGGGGGGAGAAATCTATATTTGAACTGACTTCTATATAGCGCAGCCAGCCGGGATGCTGGCCAAATTTTCCGGGCTAAAAATGAAAAAGGATTCTTTTTTCTCTTGTCTGCAGGAAACGGGGTGCCTTCGGGCCCGTGTATTTCATAACGATCATGACTGGATCCCACACTCCGTTGGTTTGGAGGGGTCTCGGCCACCATTCCAAATCTTTTTCTCGATGCTGTTAACATTATATTGTCTGTAAATGATTATTTATGTATGTTTCCTGCTGAGATGACCATTTCACATGACAAGTGCCCCTCACTCTTGGTGGGTCTGGGTTTGTCATATGTCTCTCCTTCCCCACAACAGGCAGATGATGGAGAAGATAAATGGTATGGGGTACTGGTGGATTCACAATTCCCCGCAAAAGCAAAATGTTGGCACCTGGTTTCTCCTTGTAGCCTTGGTCACACCTAGAATAAGAAAGATTTTTGAAAGTTAGAGAGGGAAGAATGAAAAGGGATTACTATTCACTCTCCCATTGGCCAGGACATGTCGTGGATGATCAAGGAATTGGTCTGCAGACAAGCCTCTCTGCCCTTTCTTTGGTCGGCTCCCCATCCAGCCACATTGGGGCTGAGATTAGAACTCCTGCGTGACTGAGCTATGGCTGTGCCTGGCAAAAGGCAAAAGCTTCTCTGCTGAGCTGTATGTAGTATCAGGGAGTCCAGAAAATCATGTCACACTTGTTTCTCTGTATGCTATGCACTCCTCCCAGTTTGTAGAGAATTTGGTAAGCAAGACCCTTCCCAAATCATGTACCCAAACCCACTTCATGTGGCTCCTAGGCTCAGAACTCTGCTTAAGCACTGAGTTAAAGAATGTGCAAACAGTTTGTGCCCTTACAAACATCAGTACCAGGCCCCTGCCTTTGGTCCATGCCATTGGAGCAGAGTGATGCAGATTCAGTTCCATACATCCTGCCTCCCAGCCTCTGACCGCTAGGGCTGGGTACGTGGCGTGCGCGTGCGCACACACATGTGCTTGGTAGCATGGGAAGTACAGGAACAATAAATGGAATACAGTAACTGCCCTTCAAAACTTACCACTGGAGATCGCCAGTGTCTTTAAGATCCTCAAGGCCAAGACAACCAACAAATCCACACTACCTTCCTCTCTGGCAACCACAGAGGACCACCTTATGGAAGCACAGGCGGGGTGGAGGGAAAAGAACGCATAGTTTGGGGGACTGTTTGAGATGTCACCCACTCCCTCCACCTCCTCCTCCACCACTTTTCTATGTCACCAGGGTAACCAACACATCACTCACGACTCCCACGGGTACGGCAGCCAGGCAGCCGGAAGGTCAATGCTAATGAAAGATGCTATCTGGAAAATAAATGCCAAGCCAAGCTGACATAATTAGCTGTATTTGTGGTCCTTGAGGTTTGGCAAGCGAGGATAGGGTGGGAGGAGAGTTGGGGAAGGGGGGTATGCTCTTCCGAAGCTTCTGGAACAAAGAGAGCAATTTGGATGGCCTCCAGTTAGTGAGAGCAACTTTCCAAGTGGCTATCTAATTAGTGCCTGCCCAGCTTCCAAGAGATGGTTGCACATAGCAAATAAACAGGGATGCTTGGCTGCCCCTTAGCTCCAGCCCATGGACTTTCAGGATGTCGAAAGCTTCAGAGTCATCCTTCACTGCCACTATTCCAATGCTAGAGGGTGTTTTTCCCCCAAAAAGTGCCATTTGCATCACAGCTTAATAATGTTGTTGACATCCCACATACCCCTAGAGCCACTTAAGAAGAGTCATTAGTTCTCTGAAGTGGATGGGGACACGAGAAGCATATATGCAGTAACAAATGTCCTTTCCATCTAGTTTTTCACTCCCCAGTGAGCCAAGTTCACTTCTGCATGATCTTCAGCAAGGAGATTAACCTGAACTAGCCTTGCTTTCCTCATCTGTAAAGGAGGGTTAATAACACACAGGTCCCGGAGGACTGTTGTGGGAACCGATGACAAGGGTGTAGCATGGTAGAGGCCCAGGAAATGGTATGTGACGGTGGCGACAGTAACAATGACAAGGATGACGCATCTGCGGAGGATAATGAAGATGATGACGGTGATGCCGATAACAAATGTACTTCCCTCTCAATGATTTGTTTCCAATAGCAGGGAGAACTCAACAGATAACACAAAGAGGAGCTGCTGGTGGATGAGCTCATGCCCTGGTGTCCATGGTACAATGAGGCATAATAATGATAATTACCACGTGCAGAGAATGTACTTTCCAAGTACTTTCACACGTGTTACCTTATTTGCACCATTCTGCTGCTCTGTGAAGCTACTCTCATTTTCTGAAGTTTGCAGTTGAAAATAAAATGAGGCCCCAAAAATGAAGGATCTTGACTAAGCTCCCATAACTGGTAAGTAAAATAACTAGGTCTTGAACTTGAGCCGTGAGGCCACAAATCTGATGTTCTTCCTGGGACACAAATGTTGCCTTCCAAGCATTCCAGGGAGCGTGGGAAGAAGCTGCAGACGTTGGCTGAGGTGGTCCCAGCCCATGGAACTCACCCAAATGGAGCTGGGAGACCGAGACCTGAGAGAGAGAGCGGACCTCAACAGCCAGCAATATCGAACGCCCACTGCTTCAGCCTACAGGAGAGATGGGATGCTAGCGTGAACTCAGTAAAAAGCCAGAATTCTACAATGCATTTTAAAAAGTTGTTTTTGTTACCCTTGCTGAGTAACAAGCTAATCTGAAAGTTAGTGGCTCAAGATACGGCCATTTTATTTTCTCTTACAATTCTGGAAGTTGAGAGGCCATAGGTAGCTCTTCTGCTCTGTACAATGTCAGCTGGGCTGTAGTCGCTGAGGGGGGGTGGGAAACTAAGCAGAAATGTCAAAGATGGCTCACCCCATGCCTGGCTGAGCTCTCAGTCGGAGAGCCTCGATTCTCCCCGTGGCATCTCCACGTGACTTGGGCCTCTCACAGTTGGGCAACTGGGTTCTGAAAGGGAGGATCTCAAGGGTAAGCACTGCTAATAAATGAAAGAGAAGCTTCCAGTGCTCTTAAAACTCAAAATTCCTGGAACATTATGTCTACTATATCCTATTGATCAGAGCAGTCACAGGGTCAGCCATACTTAAAGAGAAAGGAAATAGGCTCCATCTCATAATGTGAGAAGAGGCATGTGTATGGGGTGGGGGCACAGTGGAGGGAGGAATTGATGATGGCCATCTTTGAGACTAGAAGCTGAGCTGTATCATTTTCAAGCATGAATTATACTGAACGTGGGTTTATGTAGTATTATCTTGTTAGAGTAATAAAAACAATAATAGCTGCAACGTATTAAGTGGATGCTATGCCCAGGTGATTTACATATCTATTTTTGTCACAGGTAGGGATTACAGAGATTAACGATTCATCCGAGGCATCACACCTGGACACAAGGAAAAGGGCCATCTCTGCCTGGCTGTCCTTTCTAGAAGACAGAAATCTTTTTCTGGCAGCCTCCTTCCTTCCCCAGCAGGTTTTCTCTTGGTCTTTCTTGGCCACGATTGCATTGTACAGCTATTTCTAAGCAAGTCAGTAGTGAGGGGACTGGGGTTATTATGAATGGGTACTTAACATCTCTCACATCCTCCAAGATCCGCCCATCCCCCTTCCTTGATAATATCCCCACAATGAGGTGTTAGAAAGATAATGCACCCAACTTGGTTTTTTGAGGCCAGAATAACCCTGATACCAAAACTTGAGAAGAAGAGTAAAAAAAGATTTTTTAAACCACCCTCATACTTATGAGCATGAATGCAAAAATTCTAAATAAAATATTGGCAAGTGGAATCTAGCAGTGTATCTAAAATAGCAACACACCATGACTAAGTAGACTTTATCCTTGGAATGTAAAGATAATAATAATAGCTGACCTTCATCAAGAGTTCACTACGTGCCAGACACAGTTCTAATGTCCTTTTTAATATTTAGAACTAAAGAGAATACACTCTTACGTTCTCAATTTTGAAAACGAGGAAATTGAAATACAAAGAAGAGATGTTAAGTAACTTGCCCTTGAACTCAGCTAGGTACTTCCACATCAGAAAATCTATCAAGTAATTTATCACAGTAACAGTTGAAGGAGAATAATCATTTTCTCATCCCAACAGATGCAGAAAATCTTCTGAAAAAATTTGAAACTCATTTACGATTTTTTGAAAAAATTATAGTCCTTACCTCTGAGAGTCTACTCCTCTGGTTTTAAAAGCAATAACAACACTAGAAAAAAATTATCCAAACCAACTTTTTCAAAACTGTAAAGCAACCAAAGGCTAACAACAATCCAATGATCATTTATTCAAGAAAAAGAACTGAATCTTGGAAAGATCAATGAGGTTCATATTGTTTTAACTTTCTCTATTTCCGTTCTTTAATTTCTAGCTCCATGTCCTCCAAAATCAGCAGCCACAGACCACCAGTAGCTATGTAAACCAGGCACTAAAGGGGCCACTATGGGCTGGGGCTCCTCATAAAGCTCCATCCCAAGAGAAGTGCCACTATTTGACTTATCTTGAAGCTCATCATTATTTGACCTGGATCAGGGCCTGCTCAGTGGATAAAGCCCTAAACCAGAGCATTGACCCCCCCCAAAAGTAGCACTTTTTTAAAAGATGTGTTTATTTATTTATTAGAGAGAGGGGAAAGGGGGGGGAGAAAGAGAAGGAGAGAAACAATGTGTGCCTGCCTCTCACACATCCCCCACTGGGGGCCTGGTCCACAACCCAGGCATGTGCCCTGGCTGGGAATTGAACCGACAACCCTTTGGTTTGCAAGCCAGCACTCAATCCACTGAGCTACACCAGCCAGGGCAAGAGTGACAATTTTAGTTTTTAATATCACAGCTGCCTAAGGTGGTGACACCAACTGAAGCAAATAAGAGCCTGTCCAAAGACTATCAAAAATCTGAGGAATGGGATGCCCATAAGGGGCTTTGAAGACCTCTAACATATTTCTGAGAATCTAGAATACCACACATATGTACGGCTGTGCACGTGCCCAGGAAAAAAAAAAAAGCAAAAACAGAGAAGGTCCTAATCTCTCACCTCTGGATGACCTTAAGACCCTGAATGAGCAGAAAGTGAAAGCTAAAGCAGAGTTGTAAACTGCTAGAATACTGAAGGCACACAAAGAGTACTTTGGCCAAGGGTAGAAGATTTATTGTTTCAAGGCATATAAGATAATCTCTGTCCAATCATTAGCTGACCAATAAGCCAAATAAGCAGAGACTTCAGTGGCTATACATAACAGCAAACAAGTTTTACAATAATCAGTCCAAAAATGTCACTAAACAAACAAAAAAATGAGAGGGTGGGAAGAGCAACAACAATAAGGTCTGGGGAGAAGGAGAAATCTGATTTCTGAGTTCCACACTATGTTATTTAAAATTTTTACTATTCAAAAAATTTTCAAGACATGCAAAAAAACAGGAAAGTATGACCCATACACACAGGGGGAAAAAATCAATAAAAACTGTCCCTGAAGATACCTAGATGTTGGATTTACTTGAAAAAGCACTTAAATCAGCTATTACAAATATGTTCAAAGAATTAAATAAAATCATGTCCAAAGAATGAAAGCAAAGTGTGGGAATAAGGTATCATGAAATACAAAATATCAAAAGAGATATACATTACAAAAAGAACAAAATAGATAATAAGGAGTTGAAAATTATAAGTGAAAAGAAAAATTTACTAGAAGGGCTCGGTACCAGATTTGTATTGGCATAAGGAAGAACCAGCAAACTTGAAGACAGGCCAATTGAAATGCTCCTGTCTTTGAAACAGACATCAAAAGGACTAAAGATAAATGAACGAGGTGGCAGAGATCTATGGGACACCGTCAATCATACAAACATATGGCTAATGGAAGCCCCAGAAGGAGAGGAGAGATAAAAGAGAAGAAAGAATATTTAAAGAACACTTAAATACTTAGATATTTAAAGAATATTTAAATAAATAATGGAAGAAAACTTCTCAAATTTGTTTTTAAAAAGTTATCTACACATCTAAAAGCCTACAAACTCCAAATATGTTAAACACAAAAAGATCCACACCTATACATATCATACTCAAACTTTAAAAAGACAAAGAGCAAATCTTGAAAGCAATAAGAGAGAAGCAACTATTTACAGAAAGGGGATCCTCAATAAGATTAACAGCTGACTTCTCATCAGAAACCATACAGGCCACAAAGCAGTGAGGTGACACAGTTAAAATACAGACAGAAAAAGACTGTCAACCAAGAATTCTATATTCAGGAAAACTCTCCTTCAAAAATGAAGGAACATTAAAACACCTCCAGATGAATTAAAACAAAGAATCTGTCGCTAGCAGACCAAAGAAATACTAATGAGAGTCCCTCAGGCTGAAATGAAAGGACACTAGACAGTAACTCACATCCACGTGAAGAAACAAAGAGGGCTAGTAAAGGTAACTGCATAAGTAAACATAAAAAATAGTAGACATGTATTCTTGGTAAGTCTCCTTTGATTTAAAAATCAGCTACATAAAGCAATAGTTGTAAACTGTGTTGAAGAGATTATAATGTATAAAGATGTAATCTGCACGACAATGATAGCGTAAAGGAGAGAGGAGAGAATGGACATCCTAGAGCCAAGTTTTTGCACACTATCTTAATTAAGTTGTTATCAACCTGAACTATATTGTCTTCATTTATGGTGTTAGTTGTAATACCCAGGGAAACTACTGAGAAAATAACTTTTAAATTATATGATAAAAGATTGTTTCCCTTTCCTGAGGAGATATAGCAGAAAAAGTATTGCCACCAGCAATGTCTGAGATTTTACTGCTTGTGCTTTCTTCTAGGAATTTTATGGTTTGGGGTCTAACATTTAAGTCTTTAATCCACTTTGGGTTTATTTGTGTGTGTGGCATAGGAAGGTGGCCTGTTTTTATTTTTCTGCATCTGTCTATCCAATCTTCCAAACACCATTTACTGAATAAACTATCTTTTGTCCATTGTGTGTGCTTGCTTCCTCTGTCAAATATTAACTGACTATAAAGGAATGGCTTTGTTTCCGAGCTCTCAATCCTGTTCCATTGACCTATATGTCTGTTTTTATGCCAGTTCCATCCTGTTTTGATCATTATTATTATAGTATAGCTTGATATTAGGTACCATAATTCCTCCAACTTTGTTCTTTTTTCTTAAGATTGCTGTCACTATTCAGGGCCTTTTGCGGCTCCATATAAATTTTTGAAATATTTGGTCTAGTTCTGTGAAGTACATCCTTGGTATCTTGATAGGAATTCATGTAAAAATGAAGAAAATTTTACCCTTTGCAACAGTACGGATGGACCTAGAGAACATTATGCTAAGTGAAACAAACCAGTCAGAGAAGACAAATACCACATGGTTTCACTCATATGTGGAATCTAATGAACAAATTGAACTAACAAGCCAAATAAAGACGGACTCACAGATAGAGAGCAGGCTGACAGTTCTGAGGGGGTGGTTACGGGGTGGAGGGATCAAGCAAAACTGAAAAAGGCCTCATGGTCACGGACAACAGGGTAGTGAACATGGGGGTTAGGGAGCAGGGGATAAAGGGGATAAATGGTAGTAGAAAAATATAATAAAAATAATTTTAAAAACAGATTTGTTTTAAAAAAGACCATGAAATAGAAAATTTCACAATGCATCCCACATGGTACGGGCAAATAATGTTTCAGATATCTGTGTGTGTATATTTGTATTTTTGTCCTTGATCATTGAATAAAATGCTTTTTTCCTTTAAAAAATACAATAAAAGGAAAAACAAAGGATTGAAAATGATATACTACAAAATATCTATTTAACACAAAAGAGGGTATTCATGAATAAATAGAAAAACAAAAAAGACATAAGACATATGAAAACAAATAGCAAAATGGGACCCATAGAGCTGAGCCTACCAGTAATTACATTAAGCGTAGATAGACTAAACATGTCCCTCAAAAGGTAGAAATTGTCTAAATGAATTTTTCAATGATCCAAATATATATTGTCTACAAGAGACACAGTTTGGATTCAGAAACACAAATGAAATTCAAAAAACACTCCATTTACAAAACATCAGAAAGAATAAGTGCTTAGGAATAAATAACACAAAAGAAGTACAAGACGTATGTACTGAAAACTAGGAAACATTAAGAGAATTAACGAAGACTTACATCAATGGAAAGATATCCCATGTTCATGGATGAGAAGACTTAACATTGCGAAGATGTCAGCCCTTCCCAGATTGATCGGCAATTGAGTTCTCTCTATCGAAATCCCAGCTGCCTTTTTATGGAAATTGACAAACTGATGCTAAAATGTCTATGCGATACAAAATAGCATTTAAATAGCAAACTCAATCATGATAAGAAACAAAGTTGGAAGACACACACATTCCAGTTTCAACAGTCACCACAAAGCTACAGTAACCAAGGCAGTGTGGTACTGGCATAAGGACAGACACGCAGATGGAATAGAATGGAGAGTCCAGAAATACAAATCTGTAGTTAAAGTATTTTCTCTGGGGATGTCATTATAATTCAATGTGGACAAATAGTCTTTCCAACATGTTGTGCTGGGATAACTGGTTATCCAAATGCAAAAGAATGAATTTGGACTCCCACACATGCAACATTAACTCAAAACTGATCAAAGGCCTAAATATAAAAGCTAGAACTATGCAATGCAGAAGGTAATAGGTGTAAAACTTTATGACTTTGAATTAGGCAATGGTTTCTTAGATATTTTACCTAAAGCACAAGAAAAATAAATAAAACTAGACTTCATCAAAATCTAAGCTCTTATGCATCAAAAGGTACCAAGAAAATGAAAAGATAACCCACAGAATAGGAGACAGTATTGGCAGATCAGATAGCTGATAAGAGACTTACTTCCAGACTATGACAACTCTTACTACTTGACAATAAAAAGACAGATAACCAATTTTTTAAAAACAGGCAAAGGATGTAAATAGACATTTCTCTGAAGAGGCTATACATGTGGCCAATTAGAACATGAAAAGACCCTCAACGTCATTAGCCATTAGAAAAATGCAAATCAGAGCATGAGATGCCTCTTCACAAGCACTGGGAGAGCTATACATTTTTTAAACGACAGTAACAAGTGTTGGTAAGGATGTAGACAAACGGGAACCCTCATACACTGCTGGTGGGAATGTGAAATAGCACAGCCACTTGGGGAAAACAGTTTGGCAATTCCTCAAAAAGTTAACATACAGTGACCATATATCCCAGAAATTCCACTGAGGTATACACCCAAGATTATAGAAAACATTTATTAACAACAACAACAAAAAAAAACTTGCACACAAATGTTTATGGCAGCATTATTCACAATAGCTGAAAAGTGGAAACAGCCTAAATGTCCATCAACAGGTGAATGAATGAACGAAATGTGGTATGTCTGTACAATGCATATTTTGCAGCGATAAAAAAGAACGCAGTACTAACACACGCTACAACATGGATGAACCTTGAAACCATTATGGTAAGTGAGAGGAGCCGATCACAATAGACTACACATATAATATGATTCCATCTATGAAAAACATCCAGGAAATAAGCACCTCCATGGAGAGAGAAAGATAGTAGTTGCCAGGGACTGGAGAGGAGGGATGAATGGGATTTCTCTGGGGAGTAATGAAAACATTGTAAGATTAGATAATGGTGATGGTTGTACAACTCTGTGAATATAGTAAAAAACCATGAATTGTACTCTTTAAAATGGTGGATTTTAAGTATGTGAATTTTATCTCAATAAAGCTGTTATTTAAGAAATAGTAAACTAGAAATAGAGGAAACTTCCTTAACTTGATAAAATGTGTCTACCTACATTTTATGATGTTTAACCTAAAGTAAATATCATATGTAATGGCAAGACGGTAAAAATATTATGATTAAAGTCAAAAATAAAATAAGCATGGCTGCTATAATGTTTTCTACAGCATTGCACTGGAGACCTAGCAAGCAATAGGAAACAAGACAAAATCAGGTGAGGAATAGAAAGAAAGGAAGGAAGGGAGGGGGGAAAGGAGAGGAGGAAGGCGTGAGGGAGGGAGGGAGGAAGAAAAGAAGGAAGGAAGGAATCGTTAGTGGACGGTATAGTTGTTTGCATAGAAAATCCAACATAATCTACAGCCAAGCAGAGCTAGCTAGAGAGTCAGCAGAAATTTCAAGATTCAAAATTCAATAGTGTTCCTATAAGCCTGCAATAATCAATTAGAAAATATAACGGAAAGAAAGTTCCCAATCATAAAAGCAAGAAAAACTATGCTACTTGAGAATAAATCTAGCAAAAGATGTGAGAGACCTTTATGGAGGAAATTATAAAAAGTTACTGAAGGACATAAGAGAAGACCCGAAAAGATGGAGAAATATAACATGTTCATGCATCGGAAGATTCAACATTACACAGGTGTCAGTTCCCCCCAAAATTAATCTGTAAATTCATTGCCATTCCAATCCAGATCCCAATGGAGCCTTTCACAGGGCTGACAAACTGAGCCCGACATTAATCTGATATAGTTAAGGGCAAAGAAGAGCCAGATAAAAGAACGTGGGGAAGGAACTTTCCCAAGTAGGTATAAAGACTCGCCATAAAGCCTTGTGAAGATGAAATAATGGGAGAGGCATGCAAGAGAGACACATCCATCAGCGGAACAGACCGGAGAGCTCAGAGGCCGTGCCGTGTTTGCGAGGACCTGCTGTAAGTCGGAGGCGCTGCGTACCTCAGTCAGGAGATGGTGGTTTTTCACCAAATGGTGTCGGATCATTGGGACTGCTATCGGGGATGTTGGCTTCTTTTTAATCCTCACCCAGGGATATTTTCATTGACTCTAGAGAGAGTGGAAGGGGGAGCAAGAGAGAGAGAGAGAAACATCAATCAGTTTCCTCCCTTGCATGACCCAACCGGGGATCAAACCCTCAACCTAGGCATGTGCCCTGACCAGGGATCACGCCCACAACCTTCTGGTGGGGCACAGGACGGTGCTCCAACCAACTGAGCCACTGAGGCATTCTTCACTGGATGCTTACCTCATACCACACCTAAAAACAAATCCCAGATGGATTAAACACAAGACTTTAAAACTAGTCTGAGGAAATATAGTTGAATACCTTCACCATACGGAGTTCGGGGAAGGTTTCCTAAACACACAGCAGAAGATATAAATATAGTGAAAAAAATTAATTTGACTACATCAAATACTCACATTATTGTATGCTAAAGCCACCCTGAAACAAATTCAACGTATAATCAACACAGTTGGAGAAGATCGTTCCGACAATACAAAAACAGTATTTGAAATGCACAATGCTCCTGCAACTCAAAAAGAAAAAGCAAACAGCCTGATCGAAAAACTGAATGAAGGAAATACAAAAGAAAGCTCAAATGGCTGACGAGTATCTGTTAAATGTATCATATATTTAGCAGTGAAATAGCAACTTCGCTAGTAATCTGAGAAATAACATTCAAAACAAAAAAAAATTGAATTCCGTTGCATACAGATCCTGTCAGCCTCCCCCAAACGCGGTCCTGCCCGCCCAGTTCAGACAGGCTCTCGCACGCCGATGGGGCGGGGACGGCACGTGCTCATTCTGCAGCCCAGCGCCTCCACCGCTAGGTGTGGATCTAGAGAAATCCAGGCACAGCACTGATTGCAACTGAAAAGAAAAGGAAACATCACTGTTCTCAAAAGGGGAGCATCTTTCAGTGTGCTGTGTACATGCGCTGGGCTGTTGCAATGAATGAACGGGACCTAAGAGAGTCCGCACAGGTAGAGCTGGCACGGAGGGGGTTGGGTGAATAAACCAAACTGCAGGTGGAATACAATGCATCGTTTGTACAAAATGTGTAAGCACGCACAAGGCGCTCCGTAGGGTTTACAAGTACAAACGCATGTAGTGAAAATGTAAAAGCGTGAACAGAAAGGACGAAAGCAAATTCAAGTCATGACGGCCTCTGAAGAACAAAGAAGGGGAATTGGGACCAGGAGGGGGACAGAGGAGCTTCAGCTTTATTAGCCATGTTTAAATTTTCTTATTTCACAAAGGGATGTAAATCAAGCAGGATAAAGGTTAACGTCCATGAATCCTGAGAGAGAGGTAGATGGGAGTCTCTTTCTTCCCTCCTCCTCCCCTCCTCCCTCCCTCCTCCCTTCCTTCTGTCTTTTCTTTCTAATAATAAATAAATAATACTGGCTTCTCCTTCCTTGAGGTCCAGGAGGAGCATGAAAAGCTAAAACTAATCTATTCTTTTTCTGAACTCCGTATTATATTAATATATATATGATATATATATATATTTATCTTGAGGTGAGGATGATTAAACACCAAAAAGCCTTCGGTGGGAGGTAATATAGTCGTGGGGTTTTGATGAATAAACAGAAGTTCCCCTCTGTGGACCAGGGACAAAGGTGGAGGACAGGGGTTCCAGTCAAGCAGAAGAGGGTGTGATAGAGCTCAGAGACCTGAAACAGCATGCTTATTCAGGAATGCTAAGCAAAACGAGCAGGAGGTGAGGGAGGGGAAGCAGGAGACGTTTCCAGGGCTAGACCACGGAGGGACCGGTGAGCCAGGCTGGGGATCTCAGACCTACTCTTGTGGGCAGTGGGGACTCAGCGTTAAAGTGGCCATGCACCAAGGCTAAAAAGAAATTCCACCCCGCTTGGAATGGGTTAAGGTGAGTCCGCCATGCCGGTGGAGGGGCCTTCCGTCTTGTCCCCCTCTCTTCTTAAAATGCCAGTTTGAGAAACCATATCGGAGGGGGATACCCCAGACCACTTGGTGCCAAGTGACTGATACGGGGGCCAGCAGCTTGCAAGGGTTATCCAGAAACAACACCGGGTGTCCAGTGATTAGAGGCCACAGTGTCCAGGGGTGTTGCAGGCCCACTACCAAGTGGGTAGCTGAGTTTGGGTGCAGGCCCTGACTGGGAAGAGTGGGGGTGGGGTTTGGTCCTCTGTCACCAGGGTCACTTTGGCTCATTCTGCTCGTCACACTACAAGCAGCAAAGGGACATGGCCAGGCGCAGAGTGTTAAAGCCTAGCATCAAGCAAAAGATGGATTGGGGCTGGGGGCAGGGCCACACTATGACTTTCATGGGCCCCATCCTCCTTAAAAATAAATAATAATAATTTAAAGAATCTTAAAGTTCTCTTTTACCACTGCATTGTTGGTATAAAGGCAAATATATTAATACTATGTATTAAAACATTGTTGTTGGTATAAAAGTTTGCATTTTCTTCTGATTTTGAAATAAACTGAAATATCTTCATGGGCCCCCTGAAAGGACTGTGGACCCTAGGCACTGTGCCTACTATGCCCGATGGAGAAGTCAGCCCTGGAGACGAGACACAGGGCTACCATGCCGGAGGCATCACAACGGCCCTGGGATGGGTCCTGGGGCGGTCGCCATGGCAATGAAGAGAGCATGGGAAGGATGGAGGGGAAGTGGGGAGGACCCTCTGCCTCCCCACACTCTCCTCTCTGCCTCCCACACTTCATGCAACATGAACGAAGACAGAGACAAGGAAGTTGGATGGAGCCATTTGCAGCCTAAATGGAGCTCCTTCCTCACCCCTCCAATGGGACCACCCCCCAGGGAAGTGGGCATCAGAGCAGTTAGTATTTAGGAACTTGCTCTGTTCCAAGCACATGCCGCCAAAGGAATCCCAGGCAGAGCCCCCCTTGACAGAGAGGGGACACCGGCATCCTGGAGCTCCAGAGCCAGGCAGGAGCCAGTCCCCAATAAGAGTGTTCCTGACAGCTTCATCCATCAGTGGGCAGGCTGCCCAGCTGGCACCGATGCCCTGATGGAGCCCACGCCTCAGGCAGAGGGGCTCCGGTCCGGACCGCTGGCTGCTGTCAGCGAGTCGCTTCCTCACTGAGCTGAACCAGCAGCTGGGGAGAAAGAGAAATGGATCCCAATTAAGAGCTGCCTCAAGCAGTGGCCTGATGTCAGCGGGTCTTTCCGGCTCCCTCCACACACACACACACACACACACACTTTCTCTTATTCTTTCTTAGAAAGCTGGATCAGCATCCACTGTCTCACATTCTACCCTGGAACCCTGAGCTCAGCTGCCTGCGCAGCAGAGAGAACAGCGATACGGGCTTCCTGTACCTTCATTCTACACACTAACTCAATACCCTCCACATCCTGGTGTGGCTCTCTGAAATCTGACCTGCCGTCCCCCCCAGCGGAGGCCAGGCACTTTGCCAGGGGGGCCGTTGGATGTCTCTTATTGATCGCAGCCCAAGTCTTAAACAAACAACCCCAGTCAACATATGCGGGCATCACCTGGAGAGTCTGCGACAACAGCTTGTGAGGCCCCACCGTCAGAGCTTGTGACTCCGGGGACTGCAGCCAGGCCTGGGAACCTGCATTCCCAGCCAGTCCCCAGGCGAGTGCTGCTGTTGGTTCTGGGCCCACGCTGGAAGACCCACTGCCTTACGCATCTCCCAGTCTTCTCTTGTTCTGATCCTGACCTTCTTGACTGCCCTTCAAATGCTTTCCTTTCTGCCATGTCTTCCATTTCTCCTAACTCTTAAAGCCCCGCCCCTGCCCCAAGACCGGGTTAAAGGCAGGCAGGAGTCCAAGCTTTTCCCAGCCCGTTCCTCTCTTGCCGAGGAGGAAGCTCCCTGCCCCAGCAGATTTCCCCTTCCCTCTCACTAGCCAGAATTATTAGACAGGCAGGGAGGTTCTGCTGTCCGAGGAGAAAGGCAATGATCGCTGCAGAGCAAGCAACCGCGGCAGTGCGCCAGAGCCTCCTTCACCATTAAATGCCTTGCGGACTCCGGGAGCATCTGAATGGCCAACACATTCAAACCTACTGGACTGTAAGGCCATTGGTCCACATCCTATTCCCCTTGCTATTCTCAGTGCCTAACACGGCAAACCCATTTGCTCAACACACATCTATTCTCTCCCAAGTGCCGGCTGTGTTATCACACGCTGCAGCAGGCGCTGCATGACCTGGAGGAAGGAGCGTGGGCTTTGGAGCAGACCAGTGGTGTTTCAACCCCGCCATTTTCAAGCTGTGTGACCCCAGGCATGTCACGCCACCTCTCTGTGCCTCGCTTTGGTCATTGCAGAGTGGTGAGGAAGACTTAATAAAGAGAATGCGTAACAAGCATGGGACACAAAGTCATCCAACAAATGAGAACTGATGATAACGTCCTGGAGACGGCACGGAGGAGGCGCTGAGCTGGGGATGGTGACTCTGTCTACATGCTCGTCAGCAGCCTCCCCGTGTGGCATCACAGCCAATGAGTCAGACCTCACGGCTCAGGAGAAAGGACCACGGGAGAAAGCCCTTTTCAGAGCTCTGATTCCTTCAGAAGGCCACCATCAAAATATTTGGAAAAAACAAGAATGATCCCAATGGCTACCACGTATTGAATGACTGCTGTGCACCTAGCATTATGCCAAAGCTTTACAGATGTTAACTCTTTAATCCTCCTAGAAATAAGCATGGAAAGATATTAACTCCATTTTTCAGCTGAAAACACCGAGGCTCAGGAAGGTCGTAGACTTGAACCCCAGCTCTCACCACGGAGCGCCGCCTCCCTAGAACTGATTACAAGCATCTTTCCTGCTCATGGTCTGTGCCTGGCAAGGCCATTTGCTCACCTGGAGGCTATCCAGATGAAACTGGATTTGGGAATTTCCCTACCAAAAGCATGGTCGCACCCCTGCGCCCCCCACCCAGCCCCTCAGAGGAGGGAAACAGCCCATTCCGCACTTCCAGGCGGCTGTTGGCCAAATGGCGTGGGCCCGAGTGATGCCAGTGGTACCCTTGGCTCTGGGCAGTATTGCTTCTCTGTTGTTGTCATGTCCTGCATCCCTAAGCCATGCTGCAGCACTCTCCATCCCTTCCCAGCTCCTTGCCACGCCAGGCCCTGGTCTGGGTACCACACACGTGCGGAGATGTACCAGACTCAACCTGTCAGCCCCGGAAGGGATCAAGACCTGGAGGAGGGTGCAGAAATGCCAATCAAGGCGAATGTTTGCAAGACTGGCTGCAGAAGCCCAGCGGGAGGCCTCCGACCCAGCCTGAGGAACCGGGTGGTCGGGGAAGACTTCAGGGAGATGCCAGGCCCTGGCGGATGGACAGAGGCCAGCAGGTGAAGCATTCGGGAGGGACGATGACACAGCAGCAAACAATGTGGCAAACACTTTTCTGTACTCTTTAGTGACATTAACTCACCAGGACTCAAAAATAACCCAACACCCACCATCCCCATTTTACAGAGAGGAAACTGCGGCACAGAGGCTAAAAACTTGCCTGAGATTTTAGCGATCTTAGAATCAGGGGGAGCCAGCATCTGGCTCCTGCTTCTGGGCTCTGCACCGCTGCACAGTGCTGACCGGTACAGCAGGCAGCGTGTGCAGAGGCCAAGGGTCCAACAACAGGACCCGGCAGGGGGACAGCTGACTGCGGTGAGGTGGAGACCAGCAGAGTGAGCGTTTGTTCACGGAGACAGCTCTTGGGCAGGCGACAGCCACCCAATCGTACAGCTGGTGTGAAAATGCGGTCAAGCTCTCCCCACATCCTGGATGATTGACAGCTGGGTCCATAGAGCCACTCCCCAAAGACCTCACCCTCATCCCAACCCCAGCCTTAGCCCTATCCCCAGCCTCTGTAAAACTTTCTCCAGCTAATTAGGACAGTAGAGGCCGTCGAAGCCACTAAGCAGGATTCCGGGAGAATCCTCCAGTCCTAGAACCTCTCAGTCCTCTTTCAGCTCTCTGACCCCTGCCTGGCCTGGTGTCCAGAAGGCATTTGCCCAATTAATGGATGCCCTTTATAGGATCTTTGAATGTCTGTCCTCACACTGCATCTGGCTGCTTTGCTGAACAGACTTGCTCAGCAGATTAATTAAGGAACAACCGTTCCCCTTGCAGGAGGCTGAACCACAAAACTCTCTAAACAGCACACTCCTCTTCAATGCCAGTGCAATACAGAAACAGTCTATTTTTAAATCAATCCACAAATGTTTGTTCTATTGACTTTGTTGATTTGTTTATATATACCCAGTCTTATTCCACCAAAAAAAAAAAAGGGCTTGAGGCAATTTTCAAAATACATGTAACCAGATATACTAAATCGATGTGGAGTCAGGACAAACACAAGGCAAGAGTAGGAAATAAAATTAAACAAGGAGTTTTAATTAAGTTATAAAATGTCATGTTCTGCACAGTTCACTTGAGTTGGTTGCTTCCTGGGTTTGAGCTTCCTAGTGGCCAAAGCAAGAAAGACAAGTCAATTTATTAAACAGATTCCTGGGGCTCATGAAGGAAAACAAAACAGTTGCTCAAAAGAAGAGGGGGAGGTGACAGAGGAGGAGCAGCGGCAACAACAGCATGGTGTTCCTGGTCCTGATATGTGTTTATCAAGCATGCATTGGATTTGGCCAAGGTTTTGGGGGGTACAGACTCCATATGATCCAATCTAAGCACCATCCCCACACAGTGCACTCAGGTGGATAAAGACCATCCAAAGATCTGGTCCTGATGCTGCCTGAGAAGGCTGAGCCAGGCTGGCCCTGCCCCAGGCCACCCTTCCTGAGTGGGTAGGACCAGCAGAGTGGGTGGTAGACATCATCCTCTGGAAAACCTACAAACCCAGCCCCTGAGCATCTCTTTCCCCTGGAGCTCCAACTGGGTCACACCTGAGTCTAATTAGGGCTCAACAAATTCAATCTTAGTTGAGTCTCCATCATCAGCCAGTGATCTTCCTGAGTACCCACCCCTGACAGTGAGGCTGGCTGTCCTTGAGCATGGATAGACCATGTATGGTCCCACAGCCCAGACAGGCCACCTCCCTGACCAATGCTGTATTTCTCCTGAGACCCTGGGAGTTATTACTTTTAAGGTAAGAAGGAGGGGGCTACACCCTTTCGAAGCCCTCCTGGCTGCCAGGCATGGTGCGAAACATCTATCTTGCCTAACTCTCCCTCTGTGGGGTTCACATCTCCAGCCACAACATCTCTTTGAGCCCAGAGTCTTCCAGAAGGTATTAGGTTCTTGGGTGTCTCAAGTATACCTCAAACTCAGTACGTTCAAGATGGCCCTCACAGTGGTCCCCTCCATCTCCTTATCCAAGCCTCTTCTTGTGTGTCCTGTCTCTGGGAATGACACCACCACCCAACTGCCCAGGCCAGAACCTGATGAGTCACATTGTCCCTCTCCCCCAGCCTCATGCGCATCCACCCCCGAGTGCTGTACATTTCACCTCCTCAGCAGCTCCTGAAGCCCTCGCTGCTCTGTGCTCCATCTTCGCTTCCCTGACTTGACCGGCCCCCTCCCCTTGTGTGGACCACTTCAAGAATGTCCCATTTCAGCTTCTCACCTCTGGTCCCTCCAGCACACCCTTCACTCTGCAGCCAGACCAATCTTTTCAAGATGCAACACACATCCGATCATGTCAATCCCACATAAAGCCCCTCCCTGGCTTCCTCTTGCTCTTGATGGAGTCCGCAGTCCTCAGGGTAGAGAACAAACCTTGGCCCCGCCCACCTCCCACCTCTCCAGCTGCCCCTCAAATCCCACCCCTACTCAGCTCTTCTTCACCCTCATGGACCACCTTTCCTTTCCTCCATGTGGCCGGGCTGCCCCCTTTGTACAGAATGTTCTTTCCACCACTCTTCCCAGTCCACTCCCATTTATCCTCCTGATGTCTCAGCCATCACCTACTCCGGGGAGCCTTTGCTGACCTCCCTCACTGGTAAAATCCCGCTCAAGCTTTCCTAGTGTCGCTCTCTGCCCCTGGAGACCTGTGTCCTGGTTGGGACGATGGGAGCCCAGAAGGCTGGCTTCAGAGTCTGCACTTGCTGCTCTTGATACTATTTGCTGAATACTGTTGACTGAATGGTTTATAGACTTCTAGTCTATGATGGCTGGATAATGGCTTCCCGGGATACCAGATCTTAATGCCTAGAACCTGTTAATGTTACCCTATTTGGAAAAGGGTCTTTGCAGGTGGGATTCAGTTAAGGGTTCTGAGATAGGCAGATGATCCTGAATTATCCAGATGGGCCCTAAATGCAATCACATGGATCCTTATAAATGTGAGGCAGAGGGTATTTGAAACACAGAGGCAACGGTGATGTGAGGCTGGTACAGAGAGAGATTTGACGATGATGACCTTGAAGATTGGAGTGATGCGGCCACAAGCCAAGGCATGCCTGCAGCCCCAGGAGATAGAAGAAGCAAGGAACAGATTCTCCCCCAGAACCCCTGGAAGGAGTGCAGCCCCGATGGCTCCTTGATTTCAGCCCGGTGACCTTGAGTTTGGACTTCTGGCCTCCAAAACTGTGAGAGAACAAATGTGAGCTTTTCTAAGCCATGGAGTTTGTGATAATTGGTTGCAGTAGCAGCAAGAGACTAACACATGGCTCACAGTTGATAAAACTGAGTCAGAGAAGCTAAGCAATTTCCCAGTATCACACAGCTAGCCCATCCCTGGCCCCAACCCTCCCTTGGGAGAGAAAGCCGACACCCCTGCCCCCACTGCAAAATGAAAAGCCCAAGGAGGCTGAGGTCATTGGGAGCAGTGAGAGCATACAGCCTCCAGGGCCAGCCAGAGGAAACCACCCCCTCAGACCACACTGAGCAAGGTCCTGGCCTGGCTTGCCCACAACTCTTATTCTGAGGCCACAGAGGATTCTGGCACATCCCCTCACCCCCAACTCCAGGAGGGGACCCTGCTCAGGGCTTGGTTCTCCCCCAGTGCAGCCCCTTGACAAATCAAGCAAGTCACAGCAAGGAGTTCTTACCTGAAAGCTCCTGGTTTCATGGCCATGGTTCTCCTGAGCCACGCAGCCTGCTTGCTAACATCTCACTGCAGGAAACTCCAGAAGCCTACCTCTTGTCCCCTCCTTCTCTTCCTGCCACTCCCATAGGAAGATTGCAAAGAGGGACAGTCCTGGGGCCATGCAGAGGACGAAGCCAGAGTGGCCACCACTTTGCCAGTCCAGCTTGCTAGGAGAAGCTAAGGCAGGAGAACAGTACAATAGCCTGAGCACATACCAGGCACATGCCAAGTACTGTCACACGGGACAGCTCACATGGCAAGAGACGTGGTCTTATTCCTATTTTGCTGTCGGGAAACTGAAGCTCAGAGACACAAAGAACTCTGCTCAAGGTTACCCAGCTAGGAAGTGGCCAAACTGGGATTCAACCAGATCAGCTGACTGCAGGTCTGTGTAGTCCCCACCGACCCCACCCCACCCCCAGGCCTAGCCCACAAGAGACCACTCCTCTCCTTAATAGGAAAGACACACAGGTGACCAGCCCTCACAGCCTGACTCCGCCTCTCCCCCACCCTACACCCACCAAGCCTCCTGCCACCTGAGTTTCCATATATCCAACCAGAAAACGAAGAGGCCGCCCACACCAGCCCAAGCCCGTCCCGAGCATACTCGTGCGCATCAAATGAAAGAAGAGACGAGGAGCTGTTTTGAAAGTGGAAGTGTCGTTCCCGGGATTATTATTGTAAAGACTCTGTACTCAACTCTTGATTTCCCACGCTAATGGGAGGGAGCGGTGGTGCAGATAATTAAAAATGCATTTCTATTTGGCTCTGGGACATGTGTTTATCCTCCTATGTGGATATGGGTGGGGCTGGCATCCTGGGAACTCAGTGTGACTTCATAATCCTTCTGCAAAAAAGAGAAGAAAGAGAATGGCAGACGCCTGCCCTGAGAGAAACCAGACAGCCACCCCCCAGGCGCGGCCCCAGCTTGTCACCCTGTCTCTGCTAAAGATGAAGGCTGTCACCTCCCAAGTGGATGAAAAGCACCCAGCCCAGCAGAGCTTCACAATAAATGATGTTTGTCATTCGCCGGCGCTGCGATTGGGGAGGCTGCATTACGCAGCAACAGGTAACCAATACACCCCATTCCGCGTTCCTAGGACGTTCTCTGATTCTCCAAGGCTCCCGTGAATTCCTGGTCACTTTGGACCAGGAATAGTTCCCTTCTTTCCTCCCTCACTGTTCCCTTCTCAGGTCTGAAAACCATCTTCCCCCTCAGATGGCCTCCAAATAACCTCCAAGGCTTCTGGGAACGTAACAGACTTTACTGAAGGTCCGGAGGAGGTGTGAGGGTTTCATATCACAGGATCTCCCACGACTTACGTTGGATGCTAGAGATCTCTCTCTGCTCTTAAAATATATTTGGTCACCCCACCAACGGCGTTCTTCCTTAGCTTCATCGCCTGCCAGTTTGCCTCCCCTCCCCCTCCCCCTGTTCTACTCTCCTCAAATTTCCATGCATTTCATGGGCCGCTGGTTTAGCTATCTGCCACTTCCAGACACTGCATGCTCTCTGAGTCTTATCTTCAACCCTCACAAGATTGTCAAAGTATTTTCTGAAACAAAGATCATTTTTCCCCCTAAGGAAGCTCTGATGCCAGATGTTAAGCTAATCTAGTTGCACTTTTAAATTCTGCTGTGTGAGTGAAGAAAGGCACGTCTGGTTATCCATCCAGTATCCATTCCTTCCTTCTCACCACCAGGTGCTAGTTTTATTCAGGGCAGTCAGTTAACTCTCCAGCCTCCTTTGCAGCCAGGAGTGGACATGTGACACAATTATGGCCCCTGAAATGCAAATAGAGGTCTGCTGGGGATTTATGGGAGTGCTTACCCTCTCCCGATATAGGCACTGCCCCCTTCTCCTGCTTCTTCCTGCCTAGGATGTGGACACAATGTCTGGTCAGCAGCAGCCCTCTTGCAACCAGGAGGACAAAAGTCACATGGGCGGCAGAGCAGAAAGACAGAACCAGGCTGCACTCCTGACAGCTTCCTTCAGCTGCACCTGGACTGTTTAATTCTGAGCTCCACATTCACCATGAAAAACAAACTCCTGTTTGTTGGGTTTTCTGTCTCTTGCATCTGATTCAGCAAGTAATTACATTTTGAATTCAAAAACTTTTCCTTCAACTGCTGCTGCTTCAGGTGAAAGGATGTCAACCACTGACTAGCTATTAAGCAAACTGGGTAATGATGTCAATTAAAAGTGCTCAAGTCATATCCCCTGCAATGCCTGAGAATTGCCTGTCACTGGAAAAGGACAGCTGAGAACCCCAGTCTCATCTTGCATTAGCCCTACCTGAGCCCTCCTGAGGACAGAGGCAGCGCCACTCTTCAGGTCAGTCTGCCCTGTGACATGCCCGGCACAGAGGGTGCCCGGGCCCACCGATGGGCCAAGCGTGCCCACGCTGAGCGCATGCTAGCTTCACCGTCCCATCCCTGACTTTCCTGGAATGTCTGCCCAGGCTTGGCAGGGGTCTCTGGACCCAGAAACCCCTGGTCACTGTCCTGGCCAGCACAACAGCCCTCATTGGGGCAGTGCTGACCCCCACTTCACCAACCCCAGATCCTTCATCCCCTTGGGGGAAAGAGGCCTACAGCGGCCTCCCTGTGCCAGCCAGCTGGCCTGCTGCACTTTGATGTATGGGTCTAATATTCCAGAATTATCTTTTGCTCTGTGTTTTGTTTTCTCATACAATCCCTAGGAGGCCTCATTACGCTGCTCCAAGAGCGGGTGCTATGTCATCGAGTGACCTCGCTAACTCCAGCACCGCCAGGAGGACGGCCGGGCAGAGCCCCTGGGAGGACTCGGAGCCTCCCAGGAGGACCGCCCGCTCCTGCGCAGCAAGGCCTGCTTCACTCCCTGGGGCTTGGGGAAAGAAGGAGGAAGAAGCCCTGCTACTCTCTCGGGAACCAGAAGCCAGCTTATGTGGTATGAGGGAGGTCTAAGGAAACTAGGGTTCACCAGGACAGGGTTCCTTGTGGAAAGTGACAGCTTCTTCCAGCTTCTGGTGGTTGCTGGCAGTTCTTGGGGTTCCTTGACTTGTGGCTGCAGCACCCCCATCTCTACCTCCACATCACAGGGTCTTCTTCCTTGTGTGTGTCCCTGTGTCTGTCCTCACAGGACACGCTCACAAAGACACTGGTCACTGGATTTAGGGTCCACCCTAATCTGGCATGACTTCATCTTAACTCGATTACACCTGCGAAGACATTTCACGTAAAGTCACCTTCTGAGGTTTCGGGTGCACATGAGTTTTTGTCCTCCATTTCACAGAAGAGGAAACTGAGGCACAGAGAGTGACTTGCTTGAGGTCATATGGCTACACAAGTGGCAGGTCCTGCGTGACTTCCAGACCCGGCTCTGTCCCCTTCAGCACCCACCCTGCCCACCCCAGCTCCTCTGAGGACTGAGGCAATGGCTGTCACTTATTATACCTGTCACTTCATTTAACCCTCATACCGGCCTTCTAGAACAGGGGCATTATACTCACCTTACAGATGAGGACATCCAGGCTTAGGGAGGCTAAGGGACTTGCCCAAGGCCACGCAGCAAGGTAGTAAAAGGGCTAACATTAGAACTCAAGTCCCTCTGGCGTCCCCCCCATGTGCTTATCCACTACCTTAAAACACTTCCATTTGTCCCTTCGCTTTGTGGCAGTTCACACATGGAAGAATCACAAGCCTCTGTACCAGGAACTCAAAGGCCTTTTTCCAAAGTCATAGCCCCTCCTGATCCCATCCATGCCCGAGGGGCTTCCCCACCCTAGGGACCTGGGTGTGGGGAATGCGGACACCATGCACCCTCCCCCCGGTCGGCCAGACACCCTCAAACACGCACACACGTAGACACACTCACAGAGGAACATACACACACTCCTCCACCAGCCAGCCATCTCCCGGAGCCAATTAGCCAGCGTGGGCGGCCCCCGGGGAGCCCCGCGGGTGACAGACTTATTGATCAGCCGGAGTATGAGTGTCCGAGTGTCACGCAGCAGAGAGGTGTCGTTTAAGCCGTGCTCTCCTCTTTCGGAATGCGGCAGGGACTCCGGGGGGCGGAGAGTGAGCCGTGTTTACTGTGACTGGTAATTGAAAGTCAGTGACAGCCACCCCACATCGTCCCCGCCAATACCTAATTGCCGGACTGAAAACTGCAGGAGAGCTGGGGCCAGGGCTGGGGGAGAGGGAACAGAAAAGTTAATACAGCCCAGAATCGATAGCGAATGCTTTCACAGTGTCAGGCACAATAAATGGAGCTGAACAGTGGAAGCTGCAGAAAATCAGCCTCTGGGCTGACTGGGTTTGAAAGCTTGAAGTTGGTAAACGCAGAAACTGAAGGGAGTCCTCGGCCGCGCCCTCTGTCGACATGTTTTCTTTCTTTTTTTTTTTCCTAAGATTTTATTTATTTATTTTTAGAGAGAGGGGATGGGAGGGAGTTAGGGAGGGAGAGAAACATCACTGTGTGGTTGCCTCTCGTGTGCCCTGCCCTGGAGACCTGGCCTCCAACCCAGCCCTGTGCTGTCTGTGACTGGGAATCGAACCAGCGACGCTTTGGTTCACAGGCCAGTGCTCAATCCACTGAGCCACACCAGCCAGGGCTCAATGTGTTTTCTGATGGCGAGTGGAGGCCCGGCGCCAGCTCAGACTGCACAGGATTAGCTGAGAATGGTTCAGACGGACCCTAATTTGGCCCCCGAAGGAAAGGACTCAGGGCATGAACAGCCCACGGTAGCCCATGACCTTGGACCAGTCACGGCAGCCCACCGAGCTTCAGAGTGCTCGTCTGCAGGTTGTGCCCACGGGGCAGTGCTCTGGGGTGGAAAGAACGCGAAGGCCAGGGCTTGACTCCCAGGCGGGTGTGTCCCCACTGTGGGATACTGAACGAGTGAGTTAATCTCGGCTACAAAGTGGGAATTTTGATGCCCAGCTGCGGTAGGCTGAAAAACACACCCCTGGCCTAAAACATAGGCACATCCCAACCCTGGAACGTGCGAATACTACCTTATGTGGCAAAACAGAAAGGGGTCTTCGCAGATGTGACTAAGTAAAGGATCTTGAGTTGGGGAGAGGGTCCTGGGTGATCACCAGTGTGTTCATAAGAGTGAGGCAGAGGGGGGTCTGGTACCCAGGGGAGACGGTGAGGTGCTGATGAAGCGGAAGACAGGGAGAGATTCGAAGATGCTGACCTTGAAGATTAGGAGTGAGGCAGGCACAAGCCGAGGAACACCAGCACAGAAGAAGACTCCCCGGGAGCCTCCAGAGGGAGCGACACTGATTTCAGACTTCAGCCTCCCAAACCTTGATGGTTCTGTTGTTCAAGCCACCAAGGTGTGGTACTTGGTCGCAGCAGCCACGGAAAGCGAAGGCATCAGCTTTGCCGAGTTGGAAAGATCAAAAATCTTTAGTTCACTCGGCACCAAACAGACTTCAGAGTTCGGACGTCAGAAATTTGAGATGACCAGCAGTGGCCACGTGAGAGCCCGCAGCCCCGTGTTAGGAGAGGCCTTGAGTTCCTCTGTGAAGCCCCTGAAACTTCCCCAACAGATTAACGAGATGATTCACGTCCGTTTCCTTTGGCCAGAGCGTCAGCCCCACAAGGGCAGGATTCTTTATTCTGTTTCACTGACATATTCTGGTGCCAGAACAGTGCCTGGCACATAGGAGGTGCTCAAGAAACGTTTGTTGAATAATAATAATAATGAAAAACAATAATAAATAAATACCTGGCAAAGAAGAGGCACTCGAAAGATGGCGGCTATGGTGTTATTAACACAAGACTCTTGGGGCGGTATCTTTCCTCTGTGAGCCCCATTTCCTAATCTGATGACTATGATGATCAGAACAGCACAGCCCCTGCCCTGGCTAGTTAGCTCAGTTGGTTAGAGGGTTGTCGTCATTCACCAAGGTTGCAGGTTCGATCCCTGGTCAGGGCACATATCAGAATCAACCAATGTATGCATCAATAAGTGGACAACGGATATGTCTCCTTTCTCTCTCTCTTTTCTGTCTCTCTCCCCCCATTCCTCTTTCTCTCTAAAATCAATAAATAAAAAATTAAAAAAAAAGAGAATAGCATAGCTCCCAAGGATTGGCCATAAAGTGACGAAGGGGAAAGCGTTTGAAACTAAAATGCAGTCCAGAGGCCCTGACTACCCATTCTGACCTCATGTGAGACCCTCAACTCTTGCCCCGTCCCCACTCAACCCCCTGAGACCTCAAATGTCCAGTGGTCACTTCCGGGGGTCCAGAAATACCCCGAAATTTTGTACAAACTGTTCTGCATGTGTCCCTATGTACACTTTCCTGGTTCAATCATTTTTAGATCTTGAACGGCAGCCTGTAACCTAAAAATGATGTGTAATCTCAGGAACAATCTGCCTCCCACATCTCCCGTTGCGGCGGGCCCCAGAGGCCAGCTGTGGGATCATCGCTGGCCATGCCCCAAAACAAGGCACCCTGGGAGCTGGAGTGCAAATACCTGGCTTCCGAGAGAGCTGCGAGTGCAGGGCCGGATGCAGGAGAAGGGGAAGTGGGGGTGGGGTGGGGTGACCCCAGAGTGCCAGCAGGCCAGGGAGAAGGTAGGGATGCCTGGAGATGATTCACGCCTGCTCTGAAAGCCAGGGTGCACAACCCTCCCCAGTTCTGCAGTAGCTTGAAAGCAGCCTACATGGGAGTTTTTACACCGTGGAAATCTGCTATGCTACGAATCAGAATTTGTCTTTTTTTCCCCCTCCCAAAAACTGGTTGTCAAACATTTTATCAGCACACCACTGGAAAAGCTCCACCTTGGAGACAAGCTATGCTTTACCGAGCTGTGCAAGGAAGCCACCGCAGGTCTCCCCATGCAGGGGGCCTGTGCCTGGCATTCGTTCCACACTATTTTCCAGGTCAGCGAAGGCAGCTCTGAGGCCTGCTGAGCCTGGAGCAGAGAGGATGGATGCCCCACCCGCTCCCCCTTCATCGTGTCTGAGGAGCCTCCGTCCCAGCCCTGCTGGCTGCAGAGGGTCAGTGGGGACCTGCGGGCAACAGGGCACTCAGGTGGGGCTGCTCTGCGCAGCACGCAGAGACGGCTCTGTCAAGGAGGGGCTGCCCTCCGGGTCAGCCTCGCTCCATCCATCTGCTGAGCCCTTTCTCATTCCCTTCAGCTCCCGCATGCTGGACCCCCAGCCTTCAGTAGTCAGAGGGTCTGACTCCCAATAGGTCTGGCACCCTCCTGGTCATTTCCCATCTCTGAGCCCCCACCTCCTTTTCCCTACCCCAGCACGAAGGGCCGGGACTACAGGGTTTCAATATGATAAAGGCACAGAGAGCCCCAAGCCCAAGCTCATATCCGTTAGCATCTTCTACGCACCAGGAACTTGACGCCTGGTGCTGTAACTCACCCTCGGGAGAACCACTCAGAGGAGGGCGTTTACTTAGCCCTGTCATCCCTTGTCCAGTGAAGAAACTGAGGCTCAGAGCAGGTCCATTCCACACTCAAAGCCACACCGGGAAGCAGGGGATGGTTTGGAAGTCAGGCCCGTCTGGTTCTGAGGCCTTGGCTGTTGCTGATTCCTTGCACACACAGACATCCACCCCTCCCAGGCACTCACGGACTCTGGCCACGGGAACCACGAGCCCGACTACAGCTGCTCCTGCTGTCCCTCCTTCCCCAGGGAAAGTCACTGGTCCCAGGTTAGTGCTAGCTTGAGAGCATGGGCGGGAGGCCCGGGGGTGGGAGGCCCAGGGGTGGAAATTCCATCCCAGCCTCAGCCCAGGGGCTCAGCAGGGTGGCCTCCCCTGGTGCAGAAAGTAAGAGCCGCCATTGCCGCTCGGCAGGCTGGTTGCTGCCAGCCCCACACCTGCCCTCTGACTCACTGGTTGGCACTTCCTAGTGGCAGCCATTGCATGATGCAGAGAAACATACATGTGCATGTGTGCGGAGGGATCAGCCGGTGAGGCTGCAATATCACATAAATGGTGCCACCCCCTTCGGAGAGCTGCAGACACGGAGGACAGCAAGACAGTGATGGGGAGGGAGCAAGACACGAAGAGGCCACAGCCTGCCCCGTGTGTGGTCTGTTCAAGTACGTCCCCTCCACACGTGGGGGCGTCTGAAGGAGAAATTCTCAAGGGAGTAAAAATGGAGATGTTTGGTACAAAGCAGGTGCCTACAGAGCCTTGTCTCAAGGAGACGCAGGCCAGCTCCATAAATGTGTCTTCCTAGGGGGCTAGCAGTGTATGTCAAACACACCGTGCACTGTCGGTGAGGGGCTTTAGGAGCCAGCGTCAGCTCCCGACGTCTCCTGGCTCTAAACACACAGTGGCAGGTCCCAGCACCTTCTATGAGAAAAGGCTGTCATCTTGGAAGGGGGGGGGCAGTTGACTCTGGCCACCTATGCAACTGAGCATCCAGACCCTAAGAGGAAGAAGAGAGAGTGGGCATCATCTATCCACCCATCCAACTGTCCATCCATCCATCCATCCATCCACTTAGTTGCGGGTTGAGGTCTTCTCTCTGCAGGGCCTTTGCACATACTGTTCCCACTGGCTGGAACACTTTTCCCTTCAGGCACACACATGGAGAGCTCTTATCATTAATCAGGTCCCAGCTCAAATGCTACCTCTTTAAAAAGACCTTTCCTAACCATCTGTGCAGAGCAGCTCCCCGTCTGCACTGCTGGGCTTAACAGCACTTGCTTCGGTTTAAAATCATCTTGGGTTTTTGTTTTATGACCTGTTTGTTGAGGAATTCTCTGTCTCCCACTAGAAAGCAAACATCATACTTACCGCTGCCTTCCCAATGCCTAGAAGACTGCTGGGTGCAAGAGCAGTGAATGGGCAGGGCGGGGGGTGGGGGGGGCGGTGAGTGAGAGGAACATTTGCTAAGCGCCGACTGTGGGCCCAGCCCTGGGCTAGGAATCCCTGGAAGAATAAGAAAGACATGGTGCCCTCATTCAGTGGCTCACAGGTCGGAGTAACTGGTCCCGGTCCATTGGGTCCCTTGTTTTCAGTATTGTAACAGAGGCATGAACAGCCTGAGGCTGTCAGAGAAAGCATCCATAGAAGTAGCATCGGAGCCGAGTTTTGAAGGAGGAGTGAGAATTTTTCAGGCAGCCAGGGGATAGAGGGACTTCCAGGAAGAGGAAATAGCAGGGACAGAGGCCCCGATGGAGAGAGTCTTGGGGAACCACAAGCTTGGTGTGTTTCCAGCACAGCAGAGAGTGACTCATCCAGGTGCCTCTTAGGAAGAGTTCTGGGCAGCTGCGGTGTGAATGGGTGGGAGGGAGGGTGTGGTGTGATGGGTAGGGAGAGAGCAGTGAGGAGACAGCTGTTGAGGGAGGTATGAGAGGAGGGGACGGGCGTGAGAGACATTAAGGGGTAAAAGGGAAGGAATTTGGGGTGAGGAAATGCTGGAGCCCAGGATGGGAGCCAGGGTTCTCTTCTGGACAACTAACGGGTCCTGGGACCCCCACTGAGCTAAGGAAGCCAGAGCAGGAGATAGCGGGGGTGGAGGGGCCGCAGGAATACTGTTCTGTGTCTGCTCAGCTTGAAATGCCTGTGCAAACGCTCCCCCATCACCGGGTCACCCCCTCTTCTGAGCACTGCCCAGTTGTAGCTAGAACAGAACCTGCTGGCTTGTGGGGGAGCACAGAGGAGAAAGGGGCAGGGGCCCCTGAGTGGGTGTGGACCACGGGGTCTGGGACGGAGGGAGCCTCATGTGGATCAGTCATCTAGCGTGGCCCCTCCTCTTCCAGGTAAAGATACTGAGGTCCGGAGACAGGCGCTAATTCTCTGCATTAGTCAGGAAAAACAGGGTTTGCTGCATTAACCAACAGTGGAGACAGGTCCCAGAGCCCATGGCTTGCTTCTTCAGCTTGTCCGTGGCAGGAGCTCCTCAGGTCAGCTCAGCCTCCCCCTCCTCTTCCAGGATCCAAGCTTCCCAACAAGCCAGTTGTTGTGGCGGAAGGGACAAAAGCCCCTGGAGGGTCTCACAGGGACAATCATGACACCGGGTCATTGCCCAGCTTGTTGGTCAGAAGCAGGCCACGGCTCCACCCAACCCCAAGGGGGCTGGACATGGCGTCCTGCACATGCCCAGAGGAGGAGGAGGAGATGCTTGTGGGCTGCACGGATGGCCTTGCAGCCCAGGTCACTCGGAGCTGGACAGCGTGCTGAGCATTGCCCGAGAACCATCCGTTCGATCCTCACAATTCTGCAAATGAAGCACCACAGTGGATCCTGCTGTCAGTCAAGGGCACCAGGGCTCCGAGAAGGGATGTGTCTTGGCCAAAGCCACACACAGGTTAGGGATTGGGCTGGAGTTGGAACCCAGGGCTCCTCTCCTGGGGGACCAGCAAAGAGGCTGCACTACCCAGAGGAGGAACTGAAGGCACAGCGCGCTGCCGATCTCCTTTGCATCCCCCTGCATTTTTCCTGACCGCTGCAGCCGGCTCCTTCCTCAGCTCTCGGGGGAACGGGCGGCGAGAGTGAATTTGATCTGAAAATCTGTCAAGCCGTGTGTGTGTGGTGAGAAGACAAGAGCCATGTACTTCCCAGGTGTTTTGATTGTAAAAGAAAGGTGTGAAGTCCAGAGTCATGCTGACTTCATAAGTGGGACGAGGCAAGCCACCTGGAGAAGTGACAGCTGCAAACCAGCGCTGGTGTTAATTGCATCACAGCCAATAGCCCGGGGAGAAGCGCGGATGCCGCTCGCATGGAGCCGTGGCCCCCACGTGCCTGTCTGTCATCACTTCTGTCTGGTGGAATTAACACCATCCACAACCACCGCCCCTCGCAGAACCGGGCCCCCGCCCTCTTAAAAAGACAGACTTGCGGTGCCCAGCTCTGTGCTAAGCTTTGTACATGTCACCCCGGTCACCTGTGCGGACAGCTATCACCTCTGTTTTACTCACCTGGTATCCCTTGTGCCCGGCAGAGTGTGGGGCGCGTGCTGGGTGCTCAGTAAATGCCCAGGAATAAATGAATGGCATTGTCAAGTTGTCCAACTTTATGGATTCGCCTGTCCTTTAATATTCAGATAGCGTGGCTCCCGTCACAAGCAGGTGATTTTTCTCCCTCCTGGTCCTCTTGCTGGGAAAGTCTCAGCTCCACTCAAGTTTCCTGTCACGTGCCCCCTCCGTTCCCTGCCTTGTGTCCGCCCAGATGTGGCACGCAGGAGCTCCTTGCCTCGGTCCCTCCCAGGTTCCACAGGGATGAGACACACGTGTGTACCCGGAGTCTGCTGAAGGTTTGGAGGAGCGGCCGTGGAGGAAGGTTGCATGGCCGGAACGCGGAAAATAAGGCACCTCTGTTCTGCATTCCTTCTACCCGAGCGGCACCTTGATGGCAGCTGCCACGGTCTGGCCCCCCGCCCCCCACCCCCACCCAGCCCCTTCCTGCCCAGGGCACCCTCACAACAGCAGTTCAGCCCCTCCCCCTCCTCCTCGCTGGCTCGTTGGCCTCCAACCCCACAAGCCACCTGCTCAAGCCTCTTTCCAGCCCTTCCTGGAATCCCCTCCGGCCGGCCTTTGCACATCCCAGATGCACTCATGTGCGCTGCTGAACACCCCATCCTTGCCCTTAGCCGCCTGCAGCCCCGGGAGAGGCTCTGAAACGTCGCTCCTCCCTGGGCATGGGATTCTTGGCCTGAGGGCTCTGGACAGGAGGCTCTCACTGCAGAGATGCATTGTCACCCTGACGGGGATGGTGCTGTGGAAGTGGCTGCAAATGGCTTCAGGGGCTCATGGCGACCTTGGTGCCGCCAACGGGCATCCAATCCTCACAGCAGCCATCCGACCGCGGTGCCGGGATTCCTGCCATTTCGATGATGAGGAAACTGAGATCCCGAGGAGTGAGGTGACTCGTCCAAGGTCAGCAAGTGAGTCGGTTCGGGCACGGGGAGTCAAAGGCAGCTCCATGTGAGGCTGAGACCCTACTGGTGCTCATCCCTCACACACCCATCCAAAATCCACACCACTCACCACGAAGACGCCTCCACGAGGAGCAGAGGAAGCCTCTCAGGCGGATGACACTCTGAGGACCCCTCCCAGGCCCGAAGGGGAGGGATGCCCTCGGGTTTGGAATGCACCAGCTGGGCACTTAACAACCTCTGTGCCACTCTTTTATGCAACTGAGGTCCACAGTTCTGTCGGGCACCATGACTCCAAGAGGCACCCATCTCCGGGCAAGCTTGGGTGGGGACAGGTCGTCAAATCCTCACTGTGGCACACTCAGCAGACAAACTCTCGTGATGCCCCGTGCTCACCCCCACACCGTGGAGGGAGGCTGGTGCCCAGACCCCACCAGGCCACTGGTCCACCTGACCCATGTCCACTGCTGCACGGAGCCAGTGTGGGAGTCTTGCCCACCTGTGCACGCCCACCCTGCGTGCCCTCTCCGTTCCATCTGTCCCGACAGGCAGCTCCCACGTCCCGCTCCACGGGCACTGCACCTGGAGAAAAGTAAACCGCCTGGTCTCGTTGGCAGGGCGGAGGCTTTAGAGCTAGACCAGAGTGAAAGCTGGGTTCTGAAACAACAAGCTGAGGCCGCTGATGAGTGGCTGCCAAAGAGAACCACAGACAGCGCTCTGGGATTTCACAAAAGTCATACAAGTGTGGGAAGGGGTTCACGCTCACACGCTTACACACTCATGCAGAAATGTGATCTGGTCACATTTTTTTTTTTAAAGATTTTATTTATTTCTTTTTAGAGAGGGAGAGAAATATCAATGTATGGTTGCCTCTCGTGCACCCCCTAATGGGGACCTGGCCTGCAACCCAGGCATGTGCCCTGACTGGGAATCAAACCAGTGACCCTTCAGTTCACGGGCTGCACTCAATCCACTGAGCCACACCGGCCAGGGTCTGTCCCGTCTTCTGTCTCCACTCTGGTAATATTATCCCCACTTTACAGTCAAGAAAATCAAGGCCCAGATCTTTGCCCTGGCACATAGCAAAGAGGTGACCACAACCAGATTCCAACCCCAGTGAGCTTCATGCAGGGTCCAGGGGAGCCCCGGATTTCACAGGGTCACCCTGAGGAAATAGGGTGAAGCCCAGCAGGCAGCTTCTGCCATCAAAACAGCTCAGCTTTTTGTCCGTACATATGTTGAGGCAACATGTCATGTTTATTTGAAGAATGGTTCCCTGCTGGAGGAAAAATATCTCAAAGCCAAGGCGCCGCTGCTCCAGGGAGAGGCCAGGGTGGCCTTTGACAAATGAGAAGGTCGAGATGACAGTGGTTAAGCCTCAGGAAATCAGCTACCCAAAAGCATGCACCTGATTTCATCTACAAAGCACCTCCTCCCCCCAAAGACCTTTCCATATTTCCTCTCCTCCATCTGTGACTCAGTTCCCCTCCCCACTCACTCGCAGCTGGATGCCCTGACCCTTATGTCTCAGAGAATAGACGGTAGAAGCCATCGGATTCAAACTCCTGCATCTTCCCACCACCTGACCCTCCCCTGCCCCAC